>JABCMJ010002655.1:0-34029 GCA_014822125.1 Arbutus unedo
TATATTTTGAGGCAAGGATTAGTTTTACTCAATTAAAATACTGATTTGGCCGGCGCATCAGCGACACTTTTGCCGGTCGATCAATGGCCCCTTCAGATGGCCGCTGCTCATACCAGCGCTAGACTTGGGAGCACGAGGATCAAACACGAGATAAGAATCGATTTCAGGATTTGGTTTCCCCTCCATTAAGGCTTCGACTGTCCTTGTCAATGCCAGTTGATGATCGCTAGACAAAAGATTCTTCACACCAGCAGTGACAGCACTAATTGACTGCCCATAGAGCTTCTCAGCCCAATCCACAATGTTACTCCTACTAGCAGAATTTGCAGAAGCCAATGAGACATTCAATGACTTGATCTTCTTGACGTACTGAAATGCACTCGTATCAATTTCAGAATCCCTGAGTGCTGCTTCAACCATTTCCACTTCCGACTGAGGCATGGTTTCAGAAGAAATGACATACATTATTGCAAACCGCAGCTTATCCAACTTAGTTCCTTTCCCTTTAAGCACACTGAGAAGCTCGTTTCTATCGATGGAACCTCTAACCATCATCTCGCTCTCTTTCTTGGCAAATGAATCAAGTGACCTCTCCTTGATCTCACCCAATAAAACAGTAGCAATATTAGTATGCTTATCGATCACCTGCTTCCGCTCAGTCAACTCAGGCAGTGAATTCACAGCATTCATCAGATGCTTTGTGTTGCCAATCAAGTCAGTTCCATCAAATTCAGCCCCCTCATTTCCACCAGTCCTCTTGTTCACATCGTCGACATCCTTCTTATACTTCTTCAATTGGGTCTCAATCTCCACAGCTACTTCTGGAAATTCCAACGACCCATTAGCCACCCAAAACGGATCCAATCTATCCAATTCATAAGATTTCATCCCACCCTTCTCCCCTTGCACACTCAATCTATTCAACCTCAAACCCAGAACATCATGGACAAGTGGCCTGTACCTGAAATCATGCTGTATTGCAACAGACAACTCGAAATTCCTATCAAATAAGCACAAGATTGGCCTCTGAAACGAGGAGGCAAAATTTCCACCTTCCGAAAACAAATTGTTCTTTGCCAACAAATGGTCACGTAACCGCTGATCCAGCAAAGAAGCGACCATTTCCGCGGGCCCGCCACGGGGGCACCTGATTATGGGGACAACGGCGAGTGTAGCTAAAACACAAAACAATCCACTCACAATTTTCTCAACAATTTCCTCGATTTCACAATCTCCGGCTGACGGGTCATTCAATTGAAGATAACAAGACTTATTTGCAAGCGAAAACAGATTATCCTCCAGGGTTACAAACCCCAAATACTGATCGTGTACCTTCGAAATCCGATGAATCGAGTCTGAATTAAGAGTGCCCGATGCGAGATCTTCGAGCAGTGGGCGAGGAATCGACAATGAGAAGTTGAGGTGGAAGGAGTCGTAGAGAGATCGGGCGGCGTCCGCTGCAATCCGGTGGACGTTGAGCTGAGTCGGTTGGACGAAGTAGACAGCGGGGACGTCGTGGACGGGCTTTCGGTCCTTGTCGATGAGGAAGTAAAGGGTGACGCCGTGCTTGCGGAGGTCCTTGACGTGAATCAGAGGGGAGAGAATGTCTTGGCAGAACTTGTCGAAGATTAAGATCTTGTACACTTCTTCGTTCGCCGTTCCGCTTGAATTCACCGGTTGGTTGAGGTTCAACATTCGTGTTATGCATTCTGAAATAAAAAAACTACATCAAATTCACGACTTTTGTGTATGTGTATATGTATTATCTACACAGAAGTGCATACATATACATATGCAAATATAGCAGCAAAACTAGATCGAATTGTGTGGAGATAGATTTACCGGTCTGCTTTTGCCGGAGATTGAGTGCCATTGTTGCTTAGTTTGATTTTTGCTGGTTTGAATTTGGAGGGCTGGTTTTGGATTTTGTTCGCAGAAGAAGAAACGCGCGGCTTGAAGCAAGAAGGCAGTAGAGCTTTTGCTTCTCAGAAGACGCCGTTTGGATGCATAGATAGCCAATAACGCATTTTGTTTGTCTAGTCTAATAATAAAAGGATAATACGTTATCGGATCACGTCCAACAAATCAATCACTTCCTAGTCTAATAAAATGCCGGCCAAAATTTGACAAGTATTGGGTTCATCTCTAATCCTTCTCTATTATCTGAATTTTTCATCTTTTGAGTAATAAGACATTTCTAGTGGTTATTTAATTAGTTTGATTATAAATATTCAATTTGTCTTGTTTTTTCACACCGATAACCTAACCTCTTTTGCTCGTACTTGTGGAATTCTTTAACTGGTTGTTCATCTAATCCAAACTTGATCCACAAGCTTCTCTAGAGAACAAGTTAGCGTCGTTTGATTCGTGACAACCGAAAAGCACTTCAATGCTTAAATTAATTCATGAGAGATAATGATAATCTAAAAACACTTTTAGAAAGATAAAGAACATGTACCGTACTTTTTGCCTTCGGTAATCTTATATAATCCAACCTAATGACATGCATGACGCACAAGACACTAGGTCGGACAACACGTGTCAAAGCTGATCAATTTGGAGGAGATATGGAAGACGGGCGTAGCCACGTCATCTGAATCGTCCAGATGGGGTATCGATTCGACCAGGTCTACACAACGGTGTGCGCCTGTTAAACGGACTGGTTGCGGAAGACCATGTGGAACACATTGGGGGCTTTGGTCCAGCTCATTGGGCTAGCTTGTCCACTTAGCCTTGCCCAGTTAACGGCTCAAATTCGGTGTCGACTCAGCCATATGAAGTACTCATTTTTGTTTAATGTTTGTCCCTCTCTCTCTCTCTCTCTCTCTCTCTCTTTGTTTTTTGGAAGTTTTTAGATTTATTTCGTTGTATTCACAAAGTAATCATCATTCACAATGGTTTAGTGTAAAAATGCAGTTGGAACTCCAACGGTAAAAGAGTTGAGCCAGAGAGAGAGGCGAATGACGCATCAATAGATTGTTCCAACTCAACCCCACGAGAGGAGGAATAGGAAACTAAATGGGAACATAAGGGTGGTCCTCGTTGCTCTGTTCTTGATTATTTGCTTCTATGGGATGAGAAATACGTGAAGTATGGTAAGGACACAGGAATTTTCAGTGGAGTGGTGAAATATCTACCTTAACTAACATCGTTACGGATCAACTACTGCCTTGGACATACGTAGACTGTAGGCGTATTTCTCTTACCCCAAACTCATAATCATTCTTGAATTCATAAGCAACATTTCTGTTTTGTTCTTTTGCATTCTTTTTCAATTACTAGTGGTTTTTGCCTTCATCTTATTAGGTTTTTCCTTCCCTCGTCCATGGACGAGGTTCTCGATTCATTTTTTTTTTCTCTCCCTTTAGTTATACAATTCTTGAATTTGGTTTCGTCGCGGATGGCAGGGACTTCTACTTCTTTGGTATATTTTTGTTTCTCTCGTGCCAAGATTTCTTTACTAAGTTGTTCTTTATTTTGACAGAGTTGCATACTTTTTTTCCGGCTAGAATATAATCAGAATGGAGAAGTGTAATCTTAATAAGCTGGAATACGGATATAAAACTGTAGTTTTGCATTACCATGCTTAATTTGTATTTGTGTACTATTCTTGGTTTGTATTTGCTTCTACACAGATAGGTAACATGGTAGAATATCTTGAGAAGGAAGGTTTGTTTGTTCTTTGGATGTGGATTTTTGGCTCTGAAAGTGATACACTGAAACGAGGTTGCAGTTTATATCTTTTATCAATCAAATGCTATTTTCCAAGTATTAACTTTATTTTCCCTTGCCGTAGTATTTATTTGCCCAACAAACTAAATGAATTCTTGCAGTTGAACATGTGATCCACAAATATGATTTTCCGTTACCGAACCAGTCTCAAGGATTCTACACTTGAAAGATAACACAAAAGATTCAACATATTTTACATAAAACAAATGTGGTCTTCACATATATCACAACCAAAACAATTCTGTCAATTGATACCATTTGTTCATCTTCGCCTGCAGTCCACAACTCGATATCATATCCTACAATTGGCAGCTGCATAGAAGTCGAAGGACGCCACATGGTAAAATTAGTATTCAATGAAAATAACCGACCAACAAAAAAACTTCCCACATCCAAGTTCTACACCCTTTCGGCGTTGGTTCAACAACCAAATTTAAAGAAGATGGAAACCGGTAACTTTGAAATAGGAAGCTGTCTCCAAGACGGAAACTTTGGAAAAGCCTAAAGCTAAATAGAGCTTCCTCAATTTAGTAACATTCAAATGAAAAAACAAGAGCCCCTAAAACGTGCGGGAGACATGAAATTTGGAAATGAAGTCAATTTACTCACTGCAGTATATAAACTGATTGAGATCTAGAGTAACTCTGCCTTGCTTGCTTGTATCGAATGAATTAAACAGATTCCTGCGAAATGAAAAAACAAGGATGTAACCAACCTTCCAATGCTAGAATGCATACCAATGGCGTAGAAGAAATCATTAACATTTACAGCTTGCACCAAACAACCTTCCAATACTAGAATGTATGCCAATGACGTACAAGATAACCTCATTCATCATACATACGGAGTAACTATAGGTCCAACAACATAGAACAAATCAGAACATGATGCACTTCCGAAGCAAGGCACCAACCATGTCTCAAATATTTCAAAGCAAAAAGGCCAGGTGAATTGAAATGAAGAGTTGGAAGCCATAGAAAACACAATAATGCAACAGTTCTATTATGTTTAGAAGATGGAATAGTAACCAGGCCACAGTGGCTGTGCCTACATATGCCCAAGGGGACAGCTACACCCTCTCAAATTCACAAAATTTCCCCATATGAAATTTGCCACTCTAAATTCTCTTATATGTGTATCTATGCTATGCACCCTAAAATCATTTTAGGCCCCTGGTTTTCCTTTTCCCTTTCCTTTTTTCTTAACAAACCCATGTGGCCTCTTTTGATGCAATGTTCGGATCTAGGACTTTTGGGATGGACGAATCAAAGGAAAGGGGAACAATTGGAAAATACAATTAAGTGAAAGAAATGTCTATACGTATTTGGAAAATGAGAAGAAAATGAACATGGATTGTAAAATGATAGAACTCCAGGTTTCTGTTTAGTTACTTGATACGAAAAAGTCCACATCTTCGGGAAGTGTGGTCCCAGTGGGTGGAGCTTCCGGAGTAAGTTTTCTTATATACAAAACATGTACAGATGATGCTATCGTTTCAGTAAATATTGTTGAAACGTATTTGTTGATTTGCCTAGTTGCTAATATTTTAACTTGTCTTATTTTCTACATTTGATATTTGAATGTCAATGATATTGCATGGGCGTACTACCTGAATGTAAACGTGGATAAGTTTTTGGTTTGTATTGGTATTGTGCTATAAAAGATGTTTACTTTTTGATTCCATGTTGCCCCCAACGACTCAAAATCCGGGCTCCGCATTGGCTAGATCAATTAAGCAATTGTTCTTCTCACCTGAGCCAAACACAAATCAATGGAATATGTGGATGTACATCCGTGCATGGTTCATTGGGTTTAACTAACCACTAAGACTTGATGGGATCCATCAAATTTGGGTGCACTGGTACGAGTTCATTGTGCAATACATTCATGGTAAAAGAAGGTGCAATGTGAGATGTACACTAGAAAACATTTCATGACAACAAACCTTGAAGATTGCACGAATATACAAAGAGATATGAAATCATCAAGCCGGAATCTTCCATTCTTCTTTTGATCGAAACTCTGGACAATGAAAAGGGGAAGACATTTTAATAGCATTCCAAGGACGGAGCAAAAGAATCAGGAAGTGAACAGTTAAAAGGCAAACCTAGGCTACCATAGCTAATAGCCTAATAGTGTTGTCTAGGAAAGAAGGTAAATATGGATTTAATATCTCTAGAGAAATATACCAACTAAATTGACTAGCTATGTGGACTCCAAGAGAAGAAACTTCGTATTTCACTTCAAACATTGAATTATGGAATGCCTCTTTTGAATCTGGTGAAATTGCACCATGTGGTTTTGCATGATCACCTACAAACATACACCTTAAGGTTCCCAAGCACCCAGGGTTTTTCTTGAGTGACTATAAAACATAACATAATATGTGAACTCTCCCATCACATTTGATACAACTCTTATTGCTTTAAAAGTTATGAAACATAAATCTGCAACCTGTTCAATGACATAAAAAGGTATGTACTTTACCTCACATACTGTGTAAAATGCAGGAGAGTCAAGGGAGAATCCAATTTTCACCAATCCCTGTAAGCATGAAGCAACAAAATACACTCAGGAGGACAGAACTGAGAAATTAAATGGATTGAAGAAGAAGCATGGGCTATCCATTTATAGGACTTTGAAGGATTATGCACAAGGATCTAAAGATGCTTTTCAAAGGTCCAACAAATTCACTTTTGAACCGGAGAAATACAAAATGGCATAGCTCTATGTCGAGAAGGTTCAGCCTTAGTGAACACGTCACAATCTGCAAAACTTCATCTTATCAACAAATCAAAGGCGATTCAAGACATTAAACGTTACCTCGTAAACATCATCAGGAACAAGATACCCACGAGCCCTGAGATAATGATCAACCATGTCAACTTTTTTCACATAGACCATCATTCAAGTGAGCAATGTAAATTTCCGCTACAATAACTAAATAGCAGGTAGATGTATAGCACAGTAACAATGAACAAATTCTACAACAGTAATCCTCTAAACTTGTTGAGGTATATTATCTGTAGATGTTAATAATGATGCACTCATGAGATACTCTTAGCAGTAAGTAATGCACCTCTCCAAGTCTGAGAAAGCTTGTTGAACCTGAAAAAGATGTAATACTTTTAAGAACCAGATCATAACATCTTTAGTCAAGACAACACAACTAAAACTACAAGAGGAGCAAAACCACCAAAAGATTGCCAATGATATTGTAAAGTTTTGGAATTCCAAAGTTTGGTTTTACCTTTCATTGCAATCATTATACAAGTACAGCTAGGAACATAATTACACTATAACCCTCCAACACTACGCTAATTACTAATTATTAATTGCACGATTAATTTACATGTGGACCCATATCTTAACATTCCCCCTCAAGTCGGTGCGAAAATATCAATTAAACCCAACTTGGACACAATGGGATGAAACATCTTGCTGCCAAGGCCTTTTGTGAATATATTCACTAGTTGATCTTCAGAACGCACAAAAGGCATGCATATTAAATCCTCGCTCAGCTTCTCCTTGATGAAGTGCCTGTCAATCTCTATATGTTTCGTTCTGTCATGTTGAACAGGATTATGAGCAATATTTATAGTAGCTTATTGTCACAGTAGAGTTTCATCGGACCATCATCTCCAATCCCCAAATCCTGCAGTAATGTGTGAAGCCACAAAAGTTCACAAGCACCATGAGCCATAGCTCTATAGTCGGCTTCTACGCTGGATCGAGCAACCACCGATTGCTTCTTACTTCGCCAAGTCACCAAATTTCTCCCAATAAAAGCACAATAGCCAGATGTAAAGCGTCTATCATCTACGAACCTTGCCCAGTCCACATCAGTAAATATCTCCAGACGCAAATGACTATGGCTAGAGAACAAAATCTCCTTTCCTGAAGCTGACTTAAGATATCTCAAGATACGATAAATAGCATCCATATGTGCAGTGCGCGGATCATGCATAAACTGACTAACAACCCCCACAGGATATGAGATATCCGGTCTAGTATGAGCTAAATAAATCAGGCGACCCACCAGTCTCTGATATATCTCTTTGTCAGTACGTTCCTCCGTATCGCCACTAAGATGGTGATTAGCCTCAATAGGAAAATCTACAAGTTTACAACCTAGCATACCTGTTTCCTCCAACAAATCAAAGATGTACTTCCGTTGAGAGATGAAAATACCTTTGTCAGACCTCGCCACTTCCATCCCAAGAAAGTATTTCATTGATCCTAAATCCTTGATCTCGAATTCTAGAGTCAATTGGACTTTAAGGGTAGAAATCTCATCCACGTCATTGCCTGTCATTATCACATAAACAATAAAGATAGCAATCTTGCTACCACTTCCTTTGATGAACATAGTATGATCAACATGACTCTGCCGGTATCCAAATCTCAACATAGCCTTCGAAAACCTGTCAAACCAAGCTCTTAGTGATTACTTTAAGCCATACAAGGCCTTCCTCAATCTACACACTTTTCTTTCACTTGCAGTTGAGGAAAACCCCGGCGGTATCGCCATATAGACTTCCTCTTCTAAATCACTGTGGTAGAAAGCATTTTTCATGTCAAACTGTTGAAGGGACCAATTCAGATTTGCAGCATAAGAGAGTAGAACCCATACAGAATTCATCTTTGCTATCGGAGCAAAGGTCTCTTTGTAGTTAATCCCATAAGTCTGAGTAAAACCCCAACTAGTCTCACCTTATATCAGTCAACTGTCCCATCGGTATTCTGTTTGACTGTGAACACCCATTTACAGCCCACTGGTTTCTTTCCTCCTGGAGGAGATACTAATTTTTAAGTACCATTCTTTTTCAAAGTTGTCATCTCCTCTACCATAGCTTCCTTCCACTTTGATATCCTAATCGCATCCTGCCAATTCTGTAGAATAGACATAGAAGAAAGAGAGAAAACAAAAGCATAATACGAAGGAGACAAGCGATCATATAAGACAAACTGAGAAATGGGATGTGGGTACACTAACACCTTTTCGAAGAGCAACAGGAACATTGAGATCACTTGACTCAAGAAAAGATGGTTCAAAAGAAGATTCATTACCCGATAAGTCAGCGATAGGGTCTGGGACTGGAACTGGAACTGATAGTGGTGATTGGCAAGATTGCACCACACATGAAGATTTGCTTTTTCGCTTATACGTCTACAATATAGCTGGCTTGGCAAGCTGTTGTTCATGCCCAACCTGTTCACCAGTGTCTTTGTCTATCCTGTCAATAGATACAGGTTCCTCTCTATCAATGGTGATTATCGCCTTCTCCCCTCACTAGGAGATGGTAAAAACATCTCTTCCTCCATAGTAGATGGTGACTCCCCTTGAAGAGATGGAGTGGAAGGAGAGTAAAAGGACTTGGTCTCCCAAAAAGTAACATCCATGGAGACAAAAAACTTCCAAGAGTGCAGATCGTAACACTTATATCCCTTCTGGGTGGGTGAGTATCCAACAAAGACACACTTATGAGCTTTAGGAACCAACTTGCCACCCACGAGGTGGGAAGCATGGATAAAGCAGACACAGCCAAAGACTTTCGGGGAAAAAGAGGAAACGAGATACGTGTGGGGAAGACACGCAATAGGGGTTTTGAATTGGAGAACACTAGAAGGCAGACGATTGATAAGATAAGCAGCGGTCAAAATCGCTTCTCCCTAAAAATATTTAGGAAGATGCATGGTGAGTAGAAGAGAGCGAGCAACTTCAGCAAGATGACGATTCTTGCGTTCGGCGACTCCATTTTGTTGTGGGGTGTCAACACAAGTTGTCTGAAAAGGAATGTCATGGGCATCCAAATAGGCCCGAAAGGCCCGGTCAACATATTCGGTGTCATTATCATTGCAAAAAATTTTAATATTGGTTTCAAATTGTGTGTGCACCATCCGATGAAACAACGTGAAATAAGAAAATACCTCACTTTTGGACTTAAGGAGATACACCCAAGTCACACGAGAAAAACAATCAATAAATGTGACAAACCAACGAAAACCTTTAAAAGAGGTAACAAGAGAAGGGTCCCAAGCATCAGAGTGAATAACCAGAAAAGGAGCGTTACTTCTTTTATTAATAGGAGTATAAAAAGAGCATTTATGTTTCCCAAATTCACAAGCTTCACAAAAAAAACTGACTCCTATGACAAAACTTAGTTAAATGAGAAAAAAAATTCTCTAAAATGCCAAAAAAATAATGACCCAATCTCCGGTGGCACTGATGCAGTAAAGAAATATTAGAACTACTATCTGCGTGTAGGGCCTGGCCATAAACAAAGATGGCGGAAATGCAGACTCCAAGAAATAGAGACCATCATGTCCTCTACCACTGCTCCCCGTATCCAGTTCTTGAAAAACACAATGAGAAGAAAAGAATGTCACGGAGCAATTTACAGAACGGGTAAAGATACTAACAGAAAGCAGATTAGTAGCAAAATTAAGAATATGTAAAACTGAAGAAAGAGAAATAGTAAGAGAATAGCGAATGGAGCCCTTTCCTGAAATAGTAGATAGAGATTCATCGGCTATTCTGACCTTATCCTTACCAGAATAAGTAAAGTATGAGTCAAAAATAGATGAACAATCTGTCATATGGTTGGATGCACCGGAGTCGATAATCCAAGGAATACCACAAGAGGCAGTAAAAGCACTAGCTGAGATACCTGTGTGAACATACTGAGTGGAAGGAGAAACCAGAGCATACTAAGTGAAAGGAGAAATCGTGGAAGTAGAAACCGTGAAAATAATAGATGGAGAATCAACCCGAGCCATAAAGCGCCGGGAGCTTGCATCGAGAAAAACCACCAGTAGAATCAGCATCATAATGGACCCCAAAGTCAGCAAAAGAAGAAATTGTAGATTCCGAGACATGAGCCTAGGCCTGACAACACACTGAACCACGACCACGACCACCGCCCTTGCCACGAGGAGCGCAACCATGTAATTTCTAGCAAAAATTCCTGGTGTGTCCAGTATTGTCGCAGTAATCACACCGGAGAGAGGCACGATCAGTAACACCACCGCTAGCACCACACTGACCACTCGACGAGGGAGTGGCCACTAAAGCAAAACGGGTGGGAGTAGGATGCAACATAGCACCTCGACGACTCTCCTCCTGCTGAACAATAGCATAGGCCTAACCCAATGAGGGAAACGGAACACGACCTACCACTTGCACTCTAATCTAATCATACTCCATATCAAGAACAGCTAGAAAATCGTACACCCGTTCTTTTTCCAATCGCTGGATCCATTTAGTAGCATCTTCAGTGCATACAGCCTAAAACCCCTGATAATGATCAAACTCCTGCCAGGCACGACTCAAATCGGCATAATACTCAGCGACCGATCGATGATGTTGGTCCAATGTACGAAGTTTCTTTCTCAACTCAAAGCACTAAGCATCATTCCCCTGCTGAGAATATGTACAAGCTGCAGTAGTCCAAATTGCATACGGGGTCTCAAGCAGTAGGAAGGTATGGAGAATATCAGCTCTCGTGGAGTTAAGCAGCCAAGTCAAAACTAACGATATTTGAGACTTAAACTGTTTCAGTTCAGCAGGATCTATAGGTTTAGGAACTGGACCATCAATAAATTCAGATATCCCTCGGGCTTCAATGGCCAAAGTAAACGTGTGAGACCAAATCAGATAGTTAGTACCATCAAATTTAATAGGGCAAATACCTAAAGTAGTGTTATCAAGAGGCCCGATTCGAATTGACTCATCCTTTGTAGTAGTGGCACCCCCGACAACAAGTTTTAGATCAACCGCATTAAGTCAGAAACCAAGGAATATATCCAAAATAATGCATTGAGTGCCCAATAACCAGTGAAAAACTAACAGATCAGAGAGCACAGATCAAATACAAGGAGAGCACAGATCGGAAAGGGGTGCCGATAAGGACGGTGACGGCCGGCGACGGCAAACGGCGGTAGCCAGATCGAGGCCTTGAGGAGAGAGAAAGCGCCGGATCGAGTCGAGAGAGGGAGAAATCAAACGCAGATCGCGATCGCGACTAACGCAGCCACCGGCTCGAACGGCGATGGCCGGCGACACGACGGACAGCAGCAACAGGCGACAGTTGGCGGCAGCGGCGGCTAGGGTTTTAGGGTTGGGATTTTATTTGGTAGTGAGAAAAACTCAACAAAATTTTTTAGGGTTTCAATTGGGTGTTGAGAAAACTCAACGAAAAAAATGGATCGTTCGATCAGGACAAAGGCACTGATCGTTGCTCTGATACCATGTAAAGTTTTGGAATCCCAAAGTTTGGTTTTACTTTTCATTGCAATAATTATATAAGTACAACTAGGAACATAATTACACTACAACCCTCTAACACTAAGCTAATTACTAATTACTAATTGCACAATTAATTTACACGTGAGCCCATATCTTAACAGATATAACTAACAGCTCGAACATCTTAAACTAGAACGTTATAGGAAGGCTTTGTCCATTGAGAGCTTCAAATTCTGGTATAGAGAACAAACCAACCTTCAGAAGAAACTTGTTGAGTGCAATAAATTCTGCAAAAGATAAGACAAATTGAACTAAGTTAGATAATTTAAGTGATACCGCCTCCGAAGAACCAGTCTAAGCTCAAACCCCAGGAATGAAGAACAAAGGATCAATTGGCATCAATTGCATGGGGTATACATGCAAAAACCTTACGAACCGTAGGAGAAGCAACCAACATAACCATAATAAAACCAGCAACAGTACATTCAACCAGCATTTGTACGACCCTTTTCAATATTAGGAAACGAAGGACAACCTATACCCAGCTTTTTGTATCACAACATGTGTAGAAGCATCTAATAGCATAACTCCAAACTACAAATCCAACTAACATGTATCAACTAGGAAAATCTCACAAAATTGACATCACTACGGTTCAAACTGAAACCAAACTCGGGAACAACGAGTAATAGCTAACAGATCAAAATCAAGTGTTTAGTGTACCTTCGAAACTCATATATCCATTCCTATCAAAGTCATACATCCTGCAAATATAGCCCCAACCCTCGATTAGCTATAAACATCAAACAAGTCGTATATTTGTACGTATCTGTGTAAATCTTAAAAACAGCACATACATAATATAAGAACCTGATCATCTGCTGAACAACGGAGATAGAGAATTCGAGGTTTCCGACGGCAAATGCACTCTGATCATCGACAACATCGGCAATTTTTCACTACCAACGAATTAGAAGGGGACCAACCGTTCAGAAGAATTGAAATTCGAAGAGGATACAGACGAACCTTGAGCTGAGCCGCTGTGATGCTTCCGCTTTTTTCCGAGTCAACTCGGTCAAACCACCCTCTCAGCGTCGCGGTGTTCTCCATTTTCGTCCTTTCTAGACTCCAGTTCTTCGCTGGGTTATTTTACTCTGGTCCTGTACTGATGGGAAGGAAATACACTTTTTCCCTCAAGGTTTCTCCTTTTTTCACTTTCTCTCCTAAGTTATTATATTCTCACTTTTACCCTTAACTTGACTTCCTGCGTTTCAAAAAAGTCAAGTTGTGTACTTAGACTTACAAGCTAATCGATTTGTGACTCGAACGCATAATTTGAGATTTTTGCTACATTCCAAATTTATACAAATTTTATTTCATCCAGTAGTCACTTCCATCCAAACACACCCTCCATCAATTTTTATCTGATTACAAAACCTAAACCAAAACTAAAATAAAGTGATTATCATAATAGAGCATCTTGTTTGGTGAAATAAAATAGAATAACGAACAAATAAGTCTGCAAGCAACCGGTCAAGAATCGACCATTTAATCATATCATAATGAATCTACCTCTTTAGTTTTGTCATATCATCTGTCACAAAAAGTACTCAAGTTATTGGAACAGTTGATAGTCTAACTTTCAAGTAATCTATCTATTTAATACATATCACGTTAGATAACAAAATCTATCTCTTTAGTTCATCATATCACTTGTCACGAAGATCACTCGAGTTATTTGAGCGGTTGCTAATTTAACTTTCAAGTAATTTGCCTATTTAATGCAAATCAAATCATAATTCAGAGATCGCGCTATCATAATCAATCATTCCCAAATTGGAATAGAAAAATATACTCATGGGAACCAAAAAATTTCATTCCCACCAACACATGCTATATTTTAATGATATGTTATCCCCGTTATAAAATACATGCTCTGCTTAGCGCTAATTCATAATATTGACTCGCTTATTACTCCTAACAAATTTGATGATAAAAAAATACGGTCCAAAACATCAGCGATCTTTTAATACACGAACCTTTGAAAGCATGCAAGCCGTTGTTCATATGAATTTAGAACCATAAAAAAGCACGATAATTTATTAAATATTTAAATGTAGTATTATCTCACAAATACAATTAAAACACGAAGGAGATGAGAGATAATCCTTCTTTTGTTAGATAAAGGAAAGGAGGAAAAATAGTAGTGCAAGTTTACACACACAATTTTTATATACAATTCTTGAAAAAAAATATATTTAAAATTATTCCATGCATATATAACTCACATTATTTTGAAATTTTTTTTATATATCGGATGGTCAAGAATACATTTTGTGTTTGAATATGTACGAGAGGGGTTATATTTATAGACCTTTTTCAAAATAGTTTATGCCATTATTTATATTGATAAAAAAAATAACGAAACAAGTATAAACGTATTAGATTTACATTTCCATGTGGCAATCCTCTATTAGTGGATACAACAACATCGTACCTTCTATTGGCCAAGACGGAACATGCGATTCCGATCCGCAATGTTTCTCTTCCAACACGGCAGAGCTCATGCTGTCTGAAACAAAACACGCCCACACACAATTACACCCCCCGGCGCGGTGTTCCTTTCTTCGTTCCTTAACCTTCCCTTGACCTTTTTCCTTTTTTTTTTTGGTTTGGAAATCCGTCATATATAGTAATGATCTGAAGTGGAAGCATTTCTTCAGTCTGCTTTTATGTCTCTCCCCATTTCACTTGGCGTTGATCCTATAGCGTATTGAAGAGGAGGCTCTTATTATTCTAGGGTTAGGGTTTCTGTTGCACTTTCGATCGATCATCGTTGATTGATTTGGGAATGGGTGCAGAGGGGGAAGCAGCCGAGTCGAGCTTGGGCGTCACTGGTGGTGAAGCAGAAGTCGCTCTCAACATTCGATGCTCCAACGGATCGAAATTCTCCGTCCGGATGAGCCTCGAAACGACCGTCGAGGCGTTCAAAGCTGTTCTTGCGCAGAACTGCGACGTTCCGTCTGATCAGCAGAGGTTGATTTACAAGGGGCGGATCTTGAAGAATGACCAAACCCTAGCTAGCTATGGTAAGTAAATCTCTCAACTTTACCCACTTTTTGGCCCTGGATCAACTAACTTGTTTTTCGTGTTTGAACGGATTTGCTTGTTGGCAAATATGTGTTTTTGATCTACCTTTTGTTTTTACTTGCGATAGGCCACATATCAGCTGTTTTATTTTGGTCAATGGGTTGTTGAGAATGTGAAAATATGGGGAAGAATCATGTAGACAATTAAAGTGCAATAGAAGAGTATCCCAAAAATCACAAATACGACTTGGTAAAAAGCCCCTATAATAAGTACAAATGATAACCGCATAATAATTTCGAAGAGTAGATTTGGAAGTATCTTGATTCGAAGTTCTAGTTTGGTATTACCTTATTTGCGTCTGCAACTGACACACTATTGAGTATTAAACCATCAGCCTGCCATTTGTTCATCAAGCGATTGGAGGTTTTCAAACGTCGGCTTTGTTCTCTTTTGGGACCATCTTTCACAGCTTATTTTACGAGTAATGATCCCTTTGTTTGCATCGTAGTAGTTAATTTGTCGGGCTTATATTCAAGGGCGGAAGCAGAGTGTGGTTGCACTGGGCTGAAGCCCAGGTGAAACATTTTTTTTTCTTTTTTTATATGTAAAATTTTAATTCAAGCAATTTTAGCCCCCCCCCTCTTATTTACATTTCAATACATTTTTTAGCCCGATTCATTTTTAGCCCAGGGCAAATTTAATTCCTAGTTCCACCCTTGCTTATATTCATCATTAAAATACTCTTCATTGCATGAACGGAGTATTATGGGTGGTGGAAACTGCGCATTATTCAAATTACAAGTTCTAGGTGCAAGTCAATGCTGTCATAAGGATATTATGGTCATAAATGTTTATGGTCACCAAGTTTTAGGAATTACTTTTCTATAAACCTTGATTGCAAGGCTACAGAAATCACATGATTTGCGATTCGAATTGGGAGATTTGATTTGATTCAGTAAACAAACGATTCGAACCATAACTATGAATCACGAATTAAAATTAATCGGTACCTGAGTCGATGAATCGCAACCAGAATCGGCGAATTGCATGAATCATTCGATTCATGTTCGAACAAAAATCAGCTACCAGAAGCCCAAGGGTCTAACAAAAATGGATACGAAATGACTGCATTTCCTAAGGGTGAAGACTTACCAAAAATTGACTTACCCAAAAATCATTCTTGCTTATTTTGGAAAAAAAAAAAGAAGTCCAAGGGTCAATACTTACACATCCAAAATTAGAAACGAACATCACGAAGGCTGGGCATCCTTGGACGAATATCACGAAGACTTACCCAACCGCAGTCATACTTCGAAGCCCTGTTTACCTTAAATGTCGTTTTACCCATCTCTCTTTTGTTTGGAACCAACTGATGACTAATGACTTGAATGTTATATTAACGCGGAAGGCACTAATCAATTAATATTAAAAATTAGAAAACACACTTCTACATTGGATAGGCTCAATTCAATGCATCTTTCATATATCAATGCAAATACATACATATTTAGAGTACTTTTACAATTTTGACCGAATCATTACGATTCACAATTCGATTTGATTCACAATTCAAAAAGTCAACACGACAATTCTCGATACGATTCACGATTTGACAACCTTGCTTGATTGTGGTAATTTCGAAGCTGTGGACCATGATTGTGGTAATTATTTTTAGTTCACGCTACTGTTTGGTAATTTTCCCTTTAATATACCTTTTTAACTGCTCTGTTTCTCTTTTCTCTCATTTTCTGTGTTTATTGATTGTTACATTGCCTAATTTTGTGTATTCTGTTTGTTATCTCCATGTTCAATCATCATCCCCCATTTCTTGGAAGCAACGTACCTTTATCGTTTTCTTTATATTGATTTTTTTTCTTTGGAGGTTGATCTTTTCTTTTCCCTTCTTTTTTGCCCTTGAAGGTTTACAGGCAGATCACACAGTACATATGGTACGCGGTTTTGCTCCAGCCCAATCAACACCTGGTGCTGCTACTGTCACTGCTACTGCTGGCAATCCTACTCCTACCCCTGGCGCTGCGCAGGGTGTTGGCTCAAATGAAGGTGGGGACATTGGAGGTGTCGGTCTTGGGCCGTCTCTATTTCCTGGGCTTGGTATCAATTCTCTAGGAGGCTCTGGAGCGTCTGGTTTATTCGGAGCGGGACTTCCAGAATTTGAACAAGTGCAGCAACAATTGACTCAGAATCCCAACATGATGAGAGAAATAATGAACATGCCAGCCATTCAGGGCCTAATGAATAACCCTGAGCTGATGCGCACCATGATCATGAACAACCCTCAAATGCGTGAGATCATTGACCGGAATCCAGAGCTTGCTCACGTTCTGAATGATCCTGGCATCCTTCGGCAGACATTAGAAGCAGCTAGAAACCCTGAGCTTATGCGGGAGATGATGCGAAACACAGACAGGGCAATGAGTAACATTGAATCTTCCCCTGAGGGATTCAACATGCTTAGAAGAATGTATGAAAATGTTCAGGAACCATTTCTCAATGCTACAACAATGGCTGGAGGCACTGGAAATGATCCGGGGTCAAATCCATTTGCAGCTCTTTTGGGAAATCAGGGTGGTGGTTCCCAAACCAGAGATGGATCTAACAATACTTCAACCACTGGATCTGAGACAACTACAGGGTCTACTGTTCCAAACTCGAATCCACTTCCTAACCCTTGGGGTGGAACTGGTAAGTTCTTCTAGTTTTCTATTCCCACACATGGTAAATTCTTCTTTGTTGGTTCTTCTTCTCTTTTGGTGGATATTTATCTGCACATTAGCATTTTTGACCATTCGGACCCAAGAATTGAATATTGATTGGATATTCAACGTTCCTATTTTCAGCTTGGGAGATGCTTAAATTGATAATTTACTTGCTGCAGCAAATGTAAAAGATGTGTCAAGAATAGGATTCTCAGCCCATGCAATATTGATTTAAGCTGATGCACACTCAGACTAATGGATTTTAAACGTCAATTCCGTGGGAGTAAGCTAGGGAGATGCTGAAGCTGATATTTTGTAGAATTAGGGTTACTGTTTGTTGTGACTTTTAGAACCCTTAATCCCTCATCCCCCAACCAAAAAAACAGAAGAGAAGTCCCATCAGTGAGGTATTAGACTCTTCAGGGAAAGCATGTCAACGTGCTATTTGTTACATAAAATGGCTATCAAATTTCATATGTTCCTTCTGACGGGCAAGTATATGGAAACTATAAAAGTGTTAGCCATAATAAAGCATAAATAGGGCCTTGCATTGTTGTACACCATTAATGTCCTTGTCACTGTGTCTAAAGTTGTCAATTTGCTTTAAGACTATAGTTACAAAATCTTTGAACCATCAGCTTTGAGCATGGCTTGCCAAACCTCAGGTCAGAGATTTGAAGGTTGGTAGGGGGAGAGAGAGGGAGAAAGAAGAAAGGAAAGAGGGGGGGGGGGGGGGGGGGGAGAGTACAGTTTGGAATGAAATCGTCAAAACAATTTGCGTCTTATGTTTAATTCCTCATCTTCATGATTACTTTCCTCAGTTTGAAGTACAGAAGTTTAAACTTTTATAGTATCCTTCTATTGCCACTTTTATTCGAGTTTTATTTCAACATGTGCATTGTTGTTTCATAATTCTGAATTCCAAGGAGGTCCCCAAGCCAATACTACTGCAAGGTCAAATCCTACTGGGGATGCCAGGGCACCAGGTATTGGTGGCTTAGGAGGGCTTGGTGTTCCAGAGTTCGAGCGCATGTTTGCCATGCCTGACCCCTCTTCAATGAATCAGCTCTTGCAGAATCCGGCTGTGTCCCAAATGATGCAAAGCTTACTATCCAACCCCCAGTACATGAATCAGGTATTAGGACAAGTTACAATAGATAAAGACTTGGTTTAATATTGTGAGGGTTTTAATTGTATTTTGAATGTCATTTTTGGAACTGTAGTTTGTGAGTCTGAATCCGCAGCTCCGGAGTATGCTCGACTTGAACCCTCAATTAAGGGAAATGTTGCAAAACCCAGAGACTCTTAGGCAGTTAACCTCGCCTGAGACTATGCAGGTATGGTGCTTTAAGCTTCCAGCTCTCTTTTTGTGTGTGTGTGTGGGTATTCGTATGGTCTTACACAAATGAGGGAGTCTATATATGATAAAGGTATAGATTTCGGGTGGAATTTTTATGTTGAATCTTTTGAGTATATTGTCAGTCCATGCAGTAATCTGTTAGTCATTCAGCTTGGCATGGTCTGACTCAGAAGTTTGCCAAATTGTTCATGTTGGTGCTTTTTTTTGTTTGTAAGATGGTGTACCTGAGTAATGGTCTGTGCTTGACCTTACACCTATGCTGGACCTTTTCATTAAACCCAACTTTTATGTTTTTGCAGCAAATGTTGGCTGTGCAGCAGGGTCTTTTGTCTCAGCTTAACAGGCAGCAATTGACTCCGTAAGTGAGGACATATCACTCCAATTTGTGGCTGAAACACAAATTTTGTCTTTCTGGTTTTGATGGGTTTTACATTGGCTGTGCCCCAGGTTATTAGAGAAATTATTACACCGTAGTTCAGGTAGCAATTAAATGTTCGGTTGTTGCATGAGATCAGAACAAGGGCATTGAATCAATATATGATTGGATGGTTAATTGGTTTTTTTATAGAACAAGTACAAAAAAAAAAAAAAAAATTTCTTTTTGTCCACATTGATGTTCATGGTGCTCTTGTGTAGCACTTGAAATGAAGTGGGTCCTATTTTTTGCGTGCACCAATTGACTAGAGGCTTTTCTCTTTCCCTTACTTGGAAGTGCTTCTACTGACAGTGCATGCATGCTTATATTCTCTCGCGGGGACTTGTTCATGACATAAGTTGAATGTTAACTGGTTTAGTCTCACTTGCAGATTCTTACTGTACTGTGTTTAACTGGATTTTTACAGGCAGCATTTCCTTAATGTCTTCTTTATATATTTATCTTTTACTTGTTAAAAAGAAAAGTGTATAGTTCTTCAAATCACAGTTCAGGGTCAATAATAGTGTGTTGGATTGATATCCAAGATAATGGAAGAACTCACCATACCCTGTTTATTTATTTAATTCCTTTTGCGGAATGCATATGCATGAATTTTTTTGGATCAGTCATTTGCTTCCTGGTTTTGTTTAGCTTGAAGGCACATTAAGTTTGCAGTGTGAGCATATAGACTACTAAGGGCCTAATTGTACTTCCATATAAATATTCGTTCATCTGTTTGTGCGCGTGTATCTGTGCATGTGTGCAAGCAAGTGTTTTCATCTCTTCGAGCTTTAACTAAAAACTGGAGAACATTTGGATTTTAGATAAATGACCACATTTTAGAAATGCATGGACTCATAGTTCCGTCAAACAGGTCCTGTGATTATCAGATTTGCATATATTGTATTCCTGCATTGTTTAGATCAGTTGTCAGCATTGGTTCCTGTCATTCACTTTACTTATCCCGTGCTTGATTTCTTGCAGGGAAACAGCTCAGTCTGCTGGGACTCAAGGTATCTGATCAATGAACACTGAATTATTATCTTATGCCTTTGTTAAGTTTCTGTTTAGATTTCCTTTCAAAGCAAGCGTCCATTGTTATTGCTGAAAATGGCAGGAACCCAAAACAATATGGGACTGGATTTGTTGATGAACATGTTAGGGGGACTTGGAGGTGGCGGCTTGACTGTTCCAAACACATCTAATGGTAGAATTTCATTACATTCCTGTTAACTGATGAGCTTGTGTTTCAGCTGTTTGCTGACGAAATACAAATTTGGTTTTCGTAGTGCCTCCAGAAGAGCTTTATGCTACTCAACTGCAACAGCTTCAAGAAATGGGTTTCTTTGACACCGCAGAGAATATTAGGGCACTACGTGCCACCTCAGGAAATGTTCATGCTGCTGTGGAGCGACTTTTGAACAACCCTGGCCAGTAGTTAGTGCACCTGTATTCTTGTTTAGTCGAAGATAGTTGGGCATGTGGAAGGTTATCAATTTAGACCAGTTTCTCCTAAAAGATAAAAGATGTGTTGTCACTTCCAGTTCCAGTTTGGGTCACGTGAATAAGTGCATACATCAATCAATGGTAAGAGAGGTGAACCTGGTGGACAAAGGCTTTTTGCATTTCCCTACTGTTAAATGCCCTTCCCCTTCTCTCTCTCCCTATCCTCTCTGTGATGGTGCGCTGATGTACATACGCTGTATTCTTCCCTGAAACCTTTCAAAATTTCATGGGTGTTTAAGGATACGATGAAATTCTTGTTTCCTATTTGTGCTTACTTGAACAGCCATTGTGCTCTGGTAAAATTGTGGATTTCTTGCTGGGGTTGACTTGAACTCTAAGTCTCAATCTTGAGCTATCAGATTTTATCTCCTTTCATCTTCTTCTTATTCTTTATATAATCTTCTTCTTGGTTGCTTGTTGAAGCTATGGAACTGCTTAATTGGGATACTGCTGCATTTCATTTTCATTTTATTGCTCATCTGATGATAGTTCTGTTATTATTCAACGAACCCACACACTGTTAGTTCCGGTTCATTTAGCCTGGGCATTTCAATCTTGCTGCTACACTGCTATTCTTGGTTTTGGTGTTGCATTTCTTCAGTTATTTCAGATGGTCCGTATGTAGCAGATTTGACTGCTGGCTTAATAGATATTGTGAATTACACAAAACCTATTATTACTCCAGGGGATGATATCGGGTCTATCTGCAACTAGTTGGTTGGTGGCTCAATTTTGAGGAGATACGTTCCCTTTCTAATTGAGAAACTTTGCAAATACAAACTTTCAGGGACGGATGTGTTTGGAATCGTTCGATACACGTGAGATTTTCAGAATAACGAAGGATATGTGCATCGGAAAATTTTGAACACATTTGTATATGAATTTATGCATGAGAGTTGTGTTTATGAGTTTGTTCTTCTAAATTAGTCATGTTTGGATGATTATGCATCCGTAGGACCAAGCTTCTCTTTGTGTCTTAAATTAGGGTGAAGTATTGAGCGTTTCTCATTTGTTGTCTTGACTTTTTTTTGTTCACAATACATTTACATGGGATCCAACATCAAGTGTAGGAGTCTTAAATGAATGGTGATGAAGAAGGGTGTTTGAGCTCCATGTGACAATATTCTATGGTAATTGAATAATTATTACTTAATTAGTTATGCTCCCCATCCCTTTCTAAGCGAAGGATTTGTCATGTTCGGTGGTTGGACGTGCGGATTAAAATTTAGGACAAAATTTATTTTACTGTGGATCATCTCCCTAAATATTAGATTTTATCACATATCTTCCCTTGGTTTGAGGTATGTGTACTGTGTAGATCATCTCTCTGTGTGAGAAAAGGTCAGAGAGAGAAAGGAGATCGATAATTATTTTTTTGATAATTTTAAATGAAAAAAGATGTATTTTTAAAAAATAATTGTATTATTGCCCACCTTCTACATAAATATGTAACAGTGTATTTTAGTGCAAAAATTATACGGAAAGTTATGTGGCCAAGTCCAATATTCATGGAGAAAATGTGC
This sequence comes from Arbutus unedo, assembly GCA_014822125.1. Lineage (NCBI taxonomy): Eukaryota > Viridiplantae > Streptophyta > Magnoliopsida > Ericales > Ericaceae > Arbutus > Arbutus unedo. The sequence continues at coordinate 22,592 of JABCMJ010002655.1, forward strand.
ACATGCCTCAAATTGGGATAAAATATACATTAACCCTTCCCAACAAGTCGTCAAAATTTTAGAAGAAATATTGTAGATATAATAAGAATAAAATATAGTAAAAGGAGAGTTTTACTGTATAATGATGAATAGTATAAAGTGTTTATTTGAATATTTTTTAGAAAATAATATATAGTAAATATGAGTAAGTGGGTATTTTTTAATTGATAATAATAATTTATTAATTAATAGTGAGGGTGAGTCTGGTTTGGAATCTAACTCGATTGACGATTAATATACTCTTCAAATCAACAAGAGTCTCTCAAGCGGAGGGAAAATTGTCCAATCCACCATGCATGTTACCAATCGACAAGCCTATGTCCTGGTCAGTTAATATCCACTTAGACACAGATGCTACACTTTAGTTGCCCAAAGAGGATGGGTGCCCTTGATTGTTCGAGCGATCCGGGGCATCGTGCTATTGACTGCTCGGTATTTCGAAAATTTCATTTAAGGTCACTGTGACAATTTTTTTAAGTTAAAATGTGGGTGTCGTTAGCGACAAGATATTCACCTCAAATTGATCATTTTCTCACAGCATTTAAACTCATCTTCAATCATGAGATTATCTACGTTTTCATCTATACCATCAATACATGCTCGATTATTTCGATCTTTACGTATTTTAACTGATCATTGGGGGATATTTGACTAGACAATTAAGAGCAGATTCACCTAAGGCACATAGAAATTGTGTGACCCCCCTGAACTCTCCTCCCTCCCTCCCTTCATCCCTCGCTATATTTATCATTTTTGGGTTTTAATAAAATATCCTTCGTGTACTGTATGCACACACCGTTAACAAAAATTTATTTTAAAATTTCGAATTCACAGTTAATCTCAAAATATTTTTTTTAAATTAACTATAAATTTTTAAAAAAATTTCGACAATAAAATTTAGAAACTACGATCAAAAGGAATTTAAATGAGTGGTGTCGGTCTTTTTTTAATGTGACGATGGCAAAATGAGCATATTTTTTTGCTTTTATTTTTACTTTTGTTACTGCTGTATTAAAAAAATGTCTGACACTGCTCATTTGACCTCTTTCATTTAAGAATTTTATTTTTAAAAAAATTCTAAAAATTTGTCGTTTACTAAAAAAAATATATTTTGAGATTAATCGCAAACTCAAAATTTTAAAATAAATTTCTTTTAATGGTGTGTGTGCACAACACATAAGCGGTGTTTTATTTAAAACTAAAAATGGTATCGTTTTTCTCACACAGTGTGTGTGTTGTGCTCACACCACACCACACCACATACCCCATTCCTATATTTTTGACATGCGATTTAAATTTAAGTTTAAGTTAAATTTGCTCTCATTATATTGCCGTATAACTTCTGAGAATTTTTTTTAAATTTATTCTAAATAAGTGATTATCCTGTAAGAAATTCTTGAATTTGACGTTGCAGACAATTATTCCCGGCCACTAAAATCGTGTGTAAGAACTAGAAGCACGAGCTCAGGTAACTATTTTTTGACATCATCAAATAATATTTGTATAGATAAAAGGGGTAAAATGGAAATAAGAAACGAATAGGAAGAGAAATGAGAGAATTTTATTTCCGGCCAAGAAATTTGGTGTTATTAGAGGATCGTTTTGATATTCTTTAGAACTACTCTCTCCCCTTCCCTCCCTCGCGCGGGTTTCAGTGCCATCAGTATCAGGTATTTCTCTTTCCCAAGCTACTATGAAATGAAAGAATTTTTCTACTTCTTCGTATATCAACTGTAGGGGAAATACATACACGCACAGGGGTGTTTATATCTATCTTCATATCGATATATGTTGCGTAAAGTGTATATATCAACCGAAAACTTCTGTTTCTAATGTCCGTTTACTGGCTCTTTGATTTAGATCTCGAATTCTTGTGAAATTCTGCGGGTTCTTCTTGCTCTCTCTCTCTCTCTCTCTCTCTTTCTCTCCGACCGAGTCTTATGGTGTATAAATTTTATTCGTCCAGGATGAGATTGTTCTTTGGAAATGAAAAGGATGAGATAGCTCTGACCTAGATGTAAAGCTGGGTGTTATTCTCTTCAGTGTACGGAGATTAAAGTCCATATTTTGAAAATTTGGACTAATTTCTGGTTGAGTAAAGGTTTAAGAATGCAGCTTGATCTGTGATGATTCTAGGTTAAGATCAATGCTGTGACAAGAAATCATCAAAATCTTGACCTTTTTTTAAAAAAAAAAAAAAGTGTGGTTGCTGTGCCCACTTAAGAAGTATCCGGGGATGATAATGGATGATCACAGTTACCAATTTCGTTTCACTAGTTTGAATTAGAGCAAAGTAGAGTGGACAATCACAAAGAAGAAAAAGGTTTTCTAACACACTTGTTGAATTCCATCCTTGCAATTTATTTCCCCCCATAAACTTGTCCTTTCAAACCTTACTTTTAGTGATCTGGAGTGGGATAAAGACGGGAACGATTACAATAGTCATGTGCAGGACAAAGTAATGAGAGTACAGTGCAAACGATTATAATGGTTCAAAAGTGAAGATGTGGCATGGATGAGGGGGAGACCTGAGGCCTGGTGTCATGACATGAAATGTATCGTGTAGCACTTACCTGGAAGTCTGATCGTAGATGGCCATAGGGGACCTAGAGTTCATCCCAGCCTAGCTCGGGTGAAGTTCCTATTGCATTTGCTTTACTTTTTGGTTAAATGTGTAGTATTTCCGGAGACTAACCTATGTGAGGTGATAATTTTAATTACTCGCATTTAGAACTCTGACTACTATTTGCACAAGAAAAGTTCATCACTTTGCATGCTCGGTGTCAATGAAGGGACAACGGACAGTAAATGGATTCCATGTATCTTTTGTTGCCAAAATCTAGGTGAGAAGATTCTAGAATCAGGGTAACATCTAAATTCTCTCTACATGTAGCTTTGAAATGAATGCGTGGTTCTTAAAATATCTTCTATTTATGGTTCCAGAGTGTAGTTCAAGTTTGTACTTTCGTGATGTTCTATTCTATGCATGCTGCCATATAAAGCATGTGAAATAAGTTGGATAGGGAGTGATCAATGGTCAATTCCTTATCTGGAGTGACTAAAGAATGAACATTTCTGGACTGGTCTACCATCTGATTGGAGAACGTGCTCTTTGCAATTCATTTTTGTATCTGCTATTAGTACTAGATAATTTGCATTTATTTTCTATATGCACTATGGCCTCAGTTCCCTAATCAAATAACGTAAAAGTGAACATTTGCATTAACTATCAAGGGCCTTCCTCATTATTCAGTTTTTGGATTGGCTGTTGATGGGTTTTCTTTTTAGTTGAGTAGTATCCAAATGTGCAGTTATTGTACTTCAGTTGTTAGTTATATCCTTTTTGTTCTAGCCTTTGATGACTGTCAGACCACGTTTTATTGTTCTTCTTCTTTAAGTTTGGAGACTATAAATTCTACTATTTCCAAGTGATCCAACTATGGCCATTGCAAGGAATTTGGCTTGCTTGATTTTGGCTTTTGCAGTGATGCTATCACTCATAATAATTATGGCTGTACAACTTGTGGCCTCATCTTTGATAAATTTAAACTTTGGCTGTATAATCTTGTATCAAAGTGTTTTACTCGTGAAATTCTGATTTGCAATGTTATTTATATCTTTTCACTTATCAATGTTATTTTTATCTATTCTCTTATCCTCTTCACTTTAATGCCTTAGATTCCTAATGAATGAAACTCTCTTTGAAGCTCTACTTTCTCAATGTTCGGGAGATGTTCAAATATTTCATGTATCTGTTTTATTTAACTTGGAGAACAGAAATCCGTTTTTAGCAAACTTCTTGAAAATACAAGAGTGTATGCTCGCTTTCTACACTTTTCATAAATTTATGTTTTATTCTTTGTTTTTGTTATATGTGTATTGAAATTACACCACTAAATGACATTTTCCCATGTATATGTTAACTGTTAACCTTATTGTTCATGTGACTATATTCTTCAGCTGTTGTGATTTTCCAAAGTGACATAGCCAGGATTTTTTGCAAGAGATTGAATTACTTCAGATGGTTCGACAAACAAATGATTCTAACTTTAACAAACATGGGCTGCCGGATAATGGAACTGGCTTGCCCAATCATGATAAACAAGTGCCAGTGGCGGTGACTACAAAGAAGACTGTACTGAGAGATTTGCAGAATGACAATAGAATGACAGTCCCCAAGTCTGTAGGAAGCTCTTTATTTTCAAATGAGAATGGGCCGCAATTCGAGGTTGTTAAGCTTTCTGGCACAAAAAGACCTGCACCTGAGTATCTGGTGAGCCCACCTCATCAACATTCGCTAACCAGTAACGCTGCAAATGGGCATCTAGTGTATGTCCGCAGAAGACCTGAAGCTGAACTAGCTAAAAGTGGCATCTTTAACAACACAAGCAACGATGCCTGTTATCCACAAGCAAGAGGCGAAAAAGAAGAGGCAACTGAACAAAGATCACAGGGAAAAAAACCTAATGTTTCTATACCTGGAGTTGCACATATTCCAAGGGATTCTTTGACGTGCTTCTCATCTGGAAAGCATTCAGTTCCTTCCTCTATTGGGAAGTGCAGTAACATAATACAGCCATCAGATTCTGATTATCATCCTGTTTCTTCTGCCGTTTCCCCATTGGATTATCCAAAGAAGATGAATGAGAAACACTGGGAAGAGCAATATTGCCACCTGCAGGACTTGTTGAAATTGTTGGATCAATCAAATCAAGAAGATTATGTCCAGAGTATGTCCTTGGAAGTTTTTTTTGAAGTTACCTTTGAATACTGCCTTTTCTGTGGTCCTGTAGTACTGATTTGCCTTTTCTTGTCTGTTTATCAGTGCTTCGATCCCTCTCCTCAGTTGAACTAAGCAGACATGCTGTTGAACTAGAAAAGAGATCAATTCAGCTTTCTTTGGAGGAAGGTATAGGAAATTTTCACTTGTACTTTCGTATTTCTCAAACTATGAAGAAGGATGTTAACATCTAGAATTTTCTATGACAATTTTACACAATCAAGAATAAGAATGAATTAATCTTTTTTGGACCATGTAGGGCAATCTCCAAGTGAACTTCTGGGTCTGAACTCTTTCTACATCTGTTTTATTTTGAACAAACCTAACGTAGGGCAAAGAGGTTGAACGTTGTAGTTGAATGGCCTTTCCCATACCCCTGGCGATCTGGTCCTACTTCAGGTTGTATTAGACCAAGTTTAAAAGTCGTTTGAGACGTAAGACAATGCTGAGTAATCTCGTTGATAGATGAAGGGGTAAATTCTAAAATTGTAGACATGGTTTGGTTAATATTGAAAGCACCTAACATAAATGGTGAAGCTCCCTTTGAATGATGTATATCTATGCTGTTATATTCAACTTTGGCTCATTCCTCATTTGCTGCTTCTTGTGGGTAACTTATTCCTTGCCTTTTTCCTGCAAAAAAGATTAAATAGTTTAATAAACATGTCTGACGGGTAGTTTTGTACACATTCATGTTCTGGAGTTGCAACTTCTAAATTAAGCATCAGCTATCTGTTATAAGGAACAGTGAAGGTAACAAAAGTGCTTACACAAAGGTAACTTGGGACAAGGTATCCTTTGTTCTGTCTGGTTCAGTCATTTCATCCACCAATATATGAATTTTGGCACTTTAATGTAATGATAATATAACCTGATGGATGGTTTTGAATTGTGTGAGAATTTTGTGACACTATCATTCTATGAGTCCTTTCTAATCGCGAAATTATAGGGGTGCGAACCCCCAAACTATTGGAGGCCGCATCCATCCCTGGTTGTGATTCCTAGCTTGGTTTCTGTGTGTTCCTGGTTTTGTCTTCTGGACTCCTGTTAACTTTCTGCTATCATTTTTACATCATTACCAGTTGTAAATTCGGACTGTTTATCTGTGATTCTGTTAGATGACACAGGAAAGTATATGTAATTTGAGTTTTGTAATGGTTCGAGTTTGGAATGGTGGCTGTAAGCTTCCGAAGATGATTTCCTATAATTGCCTGTTGACAATAAAGAAGTCATACAGCATTGATGCATTATGTAATATATTCAGTTACAGATGCTTCCCATGGTGGCAGAAGTCATAAGCAGCGGTTATCGCACCAGTAGTTATTAGTTGTGCTTCAAGAATCGGATGTTTATTTCCTCTTTGTTTGATTGGATCTGCTCTGCTTGCATTCTAATTAATTGTACTGGAATTGTTTTGTCCCAGTAACCCCTCTCTGAGGGCTACTTGGTTTCATGCGTTCTTATGCAGGAAGAGGCTGATAAGTTTAAATATTTTGTTTCTGTCTTCCACAGCGAAAGTGATGCAACAGGTTCAGCTCTTGGATGTCTTGGGCAAATATTCGAAGAACTATAGAGCCCCCTCAGCTCAACAAGGGCAGCCAGAGAAGTGAGAGCATGTGATGGACACAAGGTTCATTGTGTTTGGAGCAAAGAGCTAGATATCTTTACTTAAGTCAAGCTTTCTGCAGTGGCCGTGCTGCGTTTGGTTCGTGGAATTCTCTGTATAATCTCTGATTATCATTTCTTGCTAAACTCTTCTTATTCCTAGAAGTGAAACCTGTTGATCCTTACAGCTGCTGTAAAGTATTAATCCCTGTACCGTAGTGCATTTTCTGTTCTCATCCCTATCTTGTCGATATGAATATCAAAGACAGAAAAAGATACAGTTCAACAGTTCTTAAAGTAAATTATGGATCGGCTTTCGTAACTTTTCGTGGGTTCTCATGATTTTTTTTTTGTTTCATTTGATTATGTCTTTTTGTAGTGTTGGCAAAACAATGTTTTGTCACACCCAAGGGCCTTTGCCTATGAGAAACAATATTTACCAATGGTTTGGTGTTTTCCAAGTGTAGTTGACAGGGGTTTGTGGGTTATTAGCAGCAGTAGTGGGCAAGAACCAAATTCTACAGTTTCTCTTTCGAGTTTTTTGGTGTCTTTCAAGTGGTTATTGGAACTTATCGTTTGGATAGATTATAGGTTCTGAATTTTAGATTGCAGATTCTAAATAATAAAATATTTGTAATTGGAAATTGTGAAAATGCTTGGTAGAAGTGTGAAAAATATATAATGGTTCTTGGTATTGTTTGGGAGTAGAATTAGATTGTCAAATTGGGAATTGGAGAGGCTGCTGTGCATTGTGCACAATAGTGCGTGCTGCGTATCAAAACGATATCGTTTTGGAGCGTAAAAATTTTTAGGCAGTGTTTTACGTGCCAAAACGATATTGTTTTGACGTGTTGCTGTGCACAATGCACAATAGCCTCCCTTTGTCCGTCAAATTATGGGTGGTCATTTAATCACAATATATTACTGTCTGGCTCCTATATACATATAACATTATTTTTCTTCTAGGTATTTAAGAAATTCAAATATTGCATACTATATAGTATTAAGCATATTATAAATAGTTAAATAGTATATTAGTATTTGAAATTGGCCTAATTTTATAATTTCATAATTATAAGTAAGTTTAATGGTATAGTCATAACCATATAACGACACAAAAGATGCACTTTCTCTTACATTCTAATAAACACAAACGATGTCCTTTCCTTAAATATTTAAACTTGATTCTCCGGCCAAGAGAAGTAGTGGATAAAAGCAGCATAACCGAAAATAACCGCCAAAGTTCAAAGTGGGGGTTGTGTATGTGTCTGTCTCTCTCTGTTTTCTCTCTCATGGAGAGTAACCGCTTCGGCTACTTAAGACACCCAACCGCCATCGCTGAACTTTTTTCCCCCGATTCCGACATTTTCGCAAACACTCTCGGTAATGAACAACCACGACTACGTCTACCACCATAGCGAGAGCACCACCACCGATCTCCAACTCTCTCCCTCTCAGGGAGGCGCCGGGGACTACTTCCGCCCCACCCCCCACCCCAAAAACCCAAGGAAAAAACGAACCAAATTGATCGGAATCGACTACCCAATTGGGGTGAATTCGAGTGGTAGTAGTACTAGTGGTATTCTGGTAAAACCCAAGTATTGCAAAAAGCCTGACCCTAGTGCTCCGAAGATCACTCGGCCGTGCAGTGAGTGTGGAAAGAAGTTTTGGTCATGGAAGGCTCTGTTTGGGCACATGCGTTGCCACCCAGAACGCCAGTGGCGCGGAATCAACCCCCCTCCGAATATCCGGAAGTGGCCTGCGGCAGCAGAGATCGCCGGAAATGTGTATGTCGAAACCGGGATGACCGAGGAGGATCACGAGGTTGCCGCCTGTTTGCTAATGCTTTCCAATTCGCCTACTATTGCTGCTAGTACTTGTACTGATCATGCCCTGTTGGAATCTGATTCCGTGGTTAGGGACGTGAATGCAGGTGGTGGGGATGTGACGGCAGGTGGTGGGGATGTGGTCGGTGGATTCGAGTGTTCGAGTTGCAAGAAGGTGTTTGGATCACATCAGGCATTAGGAGGGCACAGGGCAACCCACAAGAATGTGAAGGGTTGCTTTGCAATTACAAGAAGTAACCAAAGTGAGGAAGTAAATTATCATCACATTAATAGCTGCAATTTGGGTTATGGAGTTGATGAACAAGGGGAGGTGAGGAGGGATAATGGGGAGGAGAAGACGATGATGGTGGTTTGGCGAGGGCACAAGTGCAGCATTTGTTCGAGGGTATTTTCCAGCGGCCAAGCACTTGGGGGGCACAAGAGGTGCCACTGGGAGAGGGGGGATCATGAACCGTCATCATCATCTCTCATCACAGCACCACAGGGGCTCAACCCTTCTGGAACAACAAGGGAGGAGGGTGGTTGCTGTGGTGGTTTGGACTTGAACTTGCCTGCCCCAGTTGAAGATGATTGCTTCTCTTCTTATTCTTCAGGGCTGGCTTTGGATTTACGGTTGGGTCTTTGACGGATTTAAGGTTAGTTTGTGTTACTCGTTTGTTATACGAATATGTAATATGCTAGCTTGTTTAGGAATTGGTTTCGTTGTATGTCCTGAAGAAGGTCGATATTAGCTTCAAAATCGGGTGACAAAAGCTTGTATTTCATGAAGAACTTAAAAACATGATACTAATCTGTACTATTTGTTAATAGATTTGTGTATTTATTGTTAACCCATCTCAGGCACTGTGATATTCACCCATGTCTTTTCATTTATCTTGTAGTTTTTAGTTTGTGTTACTCATTTGTTATATGGATATGTAATGCGCTAGCTTGTTCTAGAAATTGTTTTTATTGTACATTATGAAGAATGTTGATATTAGCTCCAAAATCGAATAACAGAAGCCTGCACTTCCTGAAGAACTTGAAAACACCATAATGCTCTGTACTATTTGTACTTATTGCTAACATATCTCAGATATTGTAATATTCATCGATGTATCTCTTCATATAATAGTCCAGTTGTTCTTTGTTCTACCTTCTGATTTATTTAATGTTTTTCCTGTATGTCATGAGGAGGGCGCAGGAACATTGTGTGCCATGTGATATATGAGGTTAACGTATGGACTAGGTTAGTTTTCTGTGGTGGTGTTTCTATTTGTGTTAACGGGTTGCCTTTGTCAACACTACAAAGGACCGAAGGTGGTTTTGCTACTGAAGCTTCAAGAAAATAGTGCGGCTTTCTTTGTTCTTATGGACAGAAAGAGAAGAGTGCAATTTTTAAAGAGGGTGGGTGAACATTATCATTGGATAGTGTAGGTTCTGTCTTTACAAAATACTTTTTGATAAGGATGTGATCATCTCAACCAATAAAAGTGAAGGTAATATTTAAGGAGGGTGAACAAAATTATACTCCTTTCGAAATAGATTTTGTTCACCCTAGGGTAAACATTACTCTTACTTTCATCGGTTTAGATGGTGTAGATCATGTCTCTACAAAATACTTTTTTGTAAGAATATGACCATCTCAACTAATTACAGTGAGGGTAATATTTACCCTATAGTGTACATGAATAAGTAAAGGAAAATAGGGCACTTTGTTCCTTTAAACATTAAGTATTGGAGTATTTTGTAGGGTAGTGAAAATTGAAAGAGTCTTTCGCTATGCAAAAGGTTTAGTAACATACTTTTTTTTGCACGGATTTCGATATAGATATATTTGTAATCGTCAAATGCACATAGTGTCCATGTTGTTTTACAGAGTTCAATATGCATTTAATAGTTCTGAACACACCAGTATCTGAATTTGTACACAAAAATGATGTATTTCTAGATTTACTCGTCAAATGGCCGGTTCCTCCATTAACTACAATTAAATAATTTAACATTTAAACCATCTTTTAAACTAATCATTTTTTGGCCATCACTTTTTGTATCCGTGGGGTGACATAAAACTATTTTCCTTTTCAAAGTCTATTTTCTATATGATTAATCCATTGTTTCTTCAATGTTTTATCAAGGAGAGTTATTTTTCACCTTTTTCGTAAAAAAAAGGGAGGGGATGTAGTTATCTAAAGACTAAAAAATTATTTCTCTTGTTATTTTTTACAATATTAGTAATCTTTATTTTAAGGACTTGATTTTAGGGAGAGAACTTGATTTTAACCTTATTTTGAAAAAATATTAAAACTTTAGTTGGCTAAAAAATATATTTAAAGATCAATCATGGACTCGATTATTAAAAAAATTAATTTTTTTTTATTCTTTTAAGTGTTTCATAGTACTTAAAGATTTAAGGACGAATATTTAAATGTTCCATGGTGCTTAAATTGTTTTTGTTTTTACCCCTTTTTTTGTTTGAATATAATGCCAAAAAATATAAGTGTTCTTGCACGAAATTTTTTTATTTTGTTTCGCACATTTTTGAACACTTTGAAATTTGTTACTATGTAATTTTGAGTTGATAAAACTAAAAAAATTTTAAAAATAATAATAGTGATGATCTTGGTATTTATGTTGACTTTTAAGAATCTAAATGTTGACTTTTAAAAATCTAAGCGATGTTATTTTTATTTTTAATCATATATTTTTTTAAAACACAATATAAAAGAGTGAAATAGAAGATAATGGTATTTTTGTATTCCGGAGGGAGAGAGGAGTGTCATTTTTGTAATTTAGAAGGAAAGAAAAAAGAAAAAAAAAAGAGAGTGGTATTTTAGAAATTTCAGGAAAAAGATTAGATATTTATTCAGAAATGTGTGATTTTTATCTTTAAAGATAGGTGAAAAGCAATTTCCCTTATCAAACTCAACGTTTTTGTCTTTGTTGTTGCTTATTTGTGTGTTCACCAGAAACACCACAATTTTCTTAGCAGGCTTTGATCCATTCAAGGATTTTACATTAACAAAAAGATTTTATATTAGTGAAACTTCTCTCAAATATTATTTTTGTGCACGTATTGGAAATTTCTCGATCCCCAACAAATGGCTTTATTTATTATTAATTATTCACTAACAGTCAATTTACTTTAATAAAACAACTAAATAACTTAATATAATCGAGTATGTTCC
>JABCMJ010002664.1:0-53920 GCA_014822125.1 Arbutus unedo
CAAAATCACGCCATCTCGGTGACCAGTCAGGGAGGTTGACAAAATATTCGAATAGGCTCGAGTGACTGATCATGCGAAGTCTTGTCATCCAGGTGGCCGGTCAAGCACACTTCAAACTCAAAATTTGCAGGTCACATTAGCGGGTCAAGATAGAGAAACCCATCGCGATACAGCAAGAGAGAGAGAGAGAGAGAGAGAGAGAGAAACCCAGGTTCTCTTCAAATCAAACAAATTCGAGGCCTAAATCGATATCCATCTAGTTCGAATTTGACCATCTTAAACCCATAAACCCTAGATCACAGAGAAGAGGAAGAATCGCAATATGGGGAATTCCTCCATTGATGGCCGAATCAAGCTCGAAACCCTCAGACTTCAGAAATCCTAAGATCGCAAGCTTACAAGGGAAGACTAGAGGTTCGAAGCAAGGCCGAAATTCAGCAAATAAACCCAGGTGGTCCTCTTATCTCGTTCGACCACTGGGTTCCCAAATCAAATGTTAGTTACAAAAAAATAGGTTTTTCCATTTGGTATATGTGTTGGCATTACAAATTTCTGGGTTGTGTACTCTTGTTTGGCAAATTCACTTGCGTTTGTGATTGGTGATTGTGTGCTGCCATTAGTTTGATGATTATTGTTGATTCATGGATTTCCACTGATTATTGAGATGCGAATTGACTCTGTGCTCTATTTTTTGAAATTGTTGGGTTTGAAGATGCACAAGAAAGTGAACCACCCCCTGTTCTAAGCAAAAATTTTAGTTCTCGTGGTCATTGTGAGTGGTCTGTCCTACTTAGCTAAATAATGTGCTAATTGTTGTTATAATCTGAGTTTTATCTGGAACTACTATTGGGAGTGGCCTAGTGATAAAACATCTCTGAGAGGATTTCCAGTGAATTTACCCATCAAAAGTTGTTAAGATAACCTCGGATTACTGCAATACTTGTTGATTGAATCACCAACACCTTTGTCTATCTGTGTTGATTGATTGTTGATGGAACCCAACCCCATGATGCCTCGTAAGAAAAGTATCTCTCATAAGCCAAAACTTGGGGAGAAACGGAAAGCAGGTGCGGGGTCCAATGGACCTCCATCTAAGAAAGTGAAAACTGGATCAGCCTGAGATGAATTGAGAAAACAGAGAGAGGAGGCAAGAGACGAGAGGGAGAAGAAACAACAACTGTGAGAGAAAAGAGTAAAGAAAAAATCTATCACTAGTGAATAGGCATTGACGTTGGAAGTGATCCACCCTGTATCTATCATCCTCAGAAAGTGCAACCTGTTACGATTTCTTCAAGATTATGAAGGGTATTTGAAAGAAATAGTAGTGGAATTCTACAAAAACATAGAGATTCTAGGAAAAAATACACCTAGTGTTCAAGTTGAGTCAAAAGTAAGAGGCATCAACGTTGAAATCACGCCAACCCTTGTCGACCGATTTCTAGGGTGTGAGACCCCTCCACCGGGGACTACAGTAATTTCATGTGAAATCATACCCAAAGCTGAATTCGACTACAAATCATACACCCCCGGTCTAGTAACGGATGTTGACGGTTTCAATGGAATTTTTACTATGGGTAAATTCACAGATGAATGCCGAATGTTGAACAAAGTGATCCAACACAACCTCTACCCACTTAGGAGTGAGAAAGAGCTAAAACAGAAAGAAATCCTTCTCCTACATGCCTTGAAAAACGTTCAACCCATAAATTTCGGAGAGTTTGTTCTAAATGAGATGGATTGCCTTAGACATGAAGCACAACCCAAAACCAACATGATATTCCCCAACTTGGTTACCCGGTTGTGTAGAGATGCCAGTGTTCAGTTATTGCCGGGAGAAGGACTCACCAAGGGAAAGCTCGAATCAATAGCCAAAGCTTCAAACTCCAAATCCTCCGCCATAGTTAACAGAATCTCACCAAAGAAAACCACCCATCCACCACTTGACCCTGGCCAAACATCAAACCAACCACCACCACCAACTGGACCTTCAATACCACCTCCTGTCCATATTCCACCACCACATATCTCACCACCACCACCTACTGAATCTCACCCCACTACTCCTATACCGACAGCTGCACCCTCCGGACAACCTCACCCTACATCGGGACCACTTAGAGAGTTAGTTCTGGCTTGTCAGGTCTTGGCTTGCCGTATAGCTGGTATTGCGCATAAGTAGGCCATCCTAGGGACCAAGATTGATGAAGAGAGGAAAGAGAATGCAGAATTTAGGGCAAAAATTTGAGAAAAATTGGAAGAATTTGGGACTGAGCAGGGGTCATCCGACAAATGGTGCAGTTTTTGTTGTCCAAAGAAGATAGGGGAGGATGAGAGATGGCATCGAACGTCAGTGATAAGGGTAAAGGAATAGTTGGAGCTTCAAGTTCAGGACCAAAGGATTCAAAGTAGTTTTTTGATTGATAGACAGCTGATGACTCCTGATTTTTGAGATGCAGGTGGTACAGATCGATTCTTGACTCTTTGTGATAGTATCAGTTTTGACACATTGGTACAGATTAGTTGATTGATACTATGACAGATGGTATGGCTTTCCTACTGTTGTTTTGATTCCTGTTGGTTGATCAATATATTTTGCATATGCTGGATTATTGGTACATTGGTAGTTGTGGGATTTCTAGATTTTTCTGCATGAGTCTGGTAGTAGTTGTTGGGTATTTGATATCTATGTTGATAATTTTGATTGGTGAAGGCAACCGGGGTAGTTACCCATGAGCCAATTTTCAGCCGTCACCAACCTCGTTTACCAATTTTTGTTTAATAATCCAAGGTCATTATAAGCTCAAAATTCCTACGCTTGATCCCATGTGCAACACGAAATTTAGGATGATTGTGGCATCATTTTTGCAAGAACCAACATAATATATTCCATTGATACTTCCTCTTCTACATCATTGAGCCCCTGTACTTGACGTCTTTGAATATCTTGTGTGAGCATTGTTAGGATTGTCGTACAATTAATTCAAATTCTTTTTGAGAGTTTCAGTGAGATTTGAGGTCAAAATTGCATAGGTTGTGATAAGCATGCATTCGTTAAAATACATGATGTTTTGGATTAGTTAAGTTTTGAACGAATGATTTGTTTAGTAGTACACCTAATGTTGGAAACACCACACTCAAATTCTCATAATGCTAAGTTCATGATTCGTATAAGGGGAGGTCGTACTCGTCTTTGTTTCCGTAGTTTCGTTGCTAAGGACTAGCAATCCTCAAGTTGGGGAGGGGCGTTGAGGCCATAATACACTTTGTATAATAGCCCAACATGTTCCTATTAGGTGTCTGTAGGGTATTTAAACATCAATTTTATCGAATAATGCACGTCGCGTAATTTTTGTCCACTTTCAGGTTATCTATAATAAAAAGGTGTTTTGGCGATGAATTGGTGAAATTCAAATGCTCGGAGAAGCTCCCGACACACAAAGAAGGATGAAAGTGCGATTGAAGGGAGCGCCGAGGCCCAGGGCAACGAGAAACGCGAAGAAAATTGAAGAAATCAAGAGAAAAATAAGAATTGGCCATGACTGGTCAAATGAGGAAGAAAGTCAACAAGAGAGTGTGTGACCAGTCATGCGCATGCAAAACCAAAGCCGTGACCAGTCAAGTGAAAGAAGAAATTTCCAATAACTCTGGGTGACCAGTCACGCGAAATTAGCCAAATTTCGTGACCAGTCAGGCAAAAAAAAATAAGAAAGTCAATAGATTCGCGTGAACAGTCACGCGCAATAAGTCAAATTCTATGACCAGTCACGTGGATGAACCTAAAAAATTCAGTAACTTCCTATGACCAGTCACGCCCATTCAAGTTCAACCCGTGACCGGTCAGGCTGTTGCACACGAATTTTAGTTTTATTATCTTTTTATTTTTATTTTATTCAATTAATTGAGTAATTTATTTTCTATTAGAATTAGGAAATCTCTTCCTAAGTCTTCTCCTAGGTTTTTCCTATTTAAAGACCTAGCAGGCTTACATTCACAACTTTTATTTCTCTTAGTAATAATTTTACATTCACAACTTTTAAAGACCCGTGACAAGTCTACATTTTTTAGTAATAATTTCTCTTAGTTTCCATTATCTAGCAATAAAATTTCAGCAACTTTTATTTCAAGATCGACCAAGTTATTCAAGTTCCATTCAAGTTTTCCGATAATATTATTAGAGATTTATTGCATTCATCAATTCTAGCAAGATGTTTTCAATTTATTACTTCGTTTTCAATTGTAATATGCTAGGCTAAATTCTCTAGGATAGATCCAATGATAAATTTCATCCCATGATCTACGATTTCAACATCTTCTCATATTTTTCCACCATTTATTCAAATTGATTCAAGTTTATCACTTTTCGAACCAAATAAGGAGTGTTATGCTCTTGATCAATCTTCGCCATTAATTTAGTATGATTGATACCTGGGTCGATGTCCTCCTATGATTTGCCTTATTTTTATTAAACGAGAATCAGTTTTGAATACATCTTTTGATTAAATTATTTTTCATCAAATTATTTTTCAATCAAGATTTTTTGGCCTGAATTCTTGATTGAGTTATAAAAAGAAGATGTTGTTACCTAAAACCAGGATGGAAGGATTCCACGGATCTAGCCTACTTTCTTAATCCATTAGTTTCCTATATTAGTTAAATTGCAGTTTTAGATATTACTCAACCAAATCAATTCAAAGGTTAGTGTCCGAAATGCTACAACTCCAAGTCTCGTGATTCACCTTCCTGTTGTTCTTTATGGATCGATAATCTGTCTTGTCGCTCTACTGGTTTTCTATACTTTTGAGGCAAGGGCCAGTTTCAAATATTAAATACTGATTTGGCCGGCGCATCAGCGACACTTTTGCCAATCGATCACACATGTGCTGGACTACCCCAAATCCAAACATGCCACAGGCTAGGTTTGTACCAAGTCCACAGTTTTGTGGAAGTAGAAGGTACTGACTTAGATGGTACCAAGTTAAGAATATATGCCACTATTTCTAATGCATGTCCCCAAAACGAAATTGGTAAATCTAAATAATTCATCATAGATCTTACCATGTCCATAAGAGTCCTATTCCTTCTTTCTACTACACTATTTTGCTGTGGCAGACCAGGTGCAGACAATTGGGATGCAATCCCCCCATCATATAAGTAGTCCCTAAACTCTCCTAAGAGGTATTCACTACCACGATCAGAACGTAATATCTTGATATATTTTCCAAGACGCTTCTTTGTTTCTGCCATATACTCTTTAAATTTTTTAAATGCTTTGGATTTACGGCGCATCAAATAAATGTACCCATACACTGAATAATCATCAATAAAACTGGTAAAATATTCAAAGCCACCTCTCGCTTGAATGTTCATAGGTCCACACAAATAAGAATGAACCAATTCCAATGATTCTTTGACTCTATACCCTTTAGCCGAGAATGACATTTTTGTCATTTTACCTTCTAAATAGAATTCACAGACTGAAAGCTTCTTTACTTCCAATGAATCCAATGGTCCATCTTGAACCTTTCTAGAAATCATTTCAGATTAATATGACCTAGGCGTAAGTGCCAAAGATACGTTTGGTTCAATTCAGAAGATCTCTTTCTCTTACATGATATACTATTTGTATTATTCAATTCATTCAGTTGCAGTGTCGAAGAGATGGGATTAATAACATAAAGATCATCCACCAATGAACCAGAACATATAAAATGTTTATTAAATTTAATAACCACAAAGTTATTGAAATTAACCAAATAATCATTTTTAACCAATTTAGAAACTGAAATTAAATTTCTTCTAGTACTAGGGACATAAAGATAATCTTTTAATATTAAAATCCTGTCACTACCAAAATTAAGATGTAATCTCCCACTACAACTACTGCTACTTTCGTATCATTGCACATGTGTAGGTGAACCTCCCCATCACTAAGTAGCTTGGTTTTCTGAAACCCTCTAATGAATTGCAAATATGATTGGTGGCTCCCGTATCTACACACCAAGAATTGGTAGATAACACTGCTAAACATATTTCAACCACTAGTGAATAGGTGTTATATTGACTGTTCAATTTGTTGAGATAGACTGGATATTGCTTCTTCTAGTGCCTTGACTGCTTGCAGTGAAAACATTTGCCCTTAGGCTTTTTCACTCCACCTTGAGGTCCATTATTCACTTGAGGAATTGCAACCTCCTTTTGAGCCTTTTTATGCTTCTTCTTGCCTTTTGGTTTAGAAGCAGAACATTTCTCAAGTATAAACATATTTTTTAGTTTTTTCATTACGCTCTCTGCTGCTTTGAGTTTTTTTAAAAAGTTCCTGTAACAAAATTTGTTCATATTGTAATTCATGCAAAAATTCTTAAAACTCTCTGGCAGTGAATGGAGTATGATATCGATCTGGATTTCTCCATCCATTTCAGCTCCAAGGATCTCTAGTTCATTTACATGACTCATGATCTCTTACCGAGCTCTCTTCAGCTATTTTTGTGTTAAGAAAGTCCCTAATAGCAACTTGACTTGTTGCATGATTCTGATCCCCAAATATTTCTTTTAGGTTCATCATCATGTCATAAGCAGTGAGCATAGATTGATGATGATGTTGCAGAATATTTGACATAGATGCCAAAATGTAATACCGTGCCATCTCATCAGCCTTAACCCACTTCTTATAAGGTCGGGTTCCTCATCGGTTGCCCCATCATCAAGCCTTTGTGGTCAATCTTCACTGAGCACATATTTGTACTCTTTAACAGTCAACACTATATCCAAATTTCTTGTCCAATCAATATAATTAGATCTAGTGAGTTTATTTTCTTTGAGAATGACTGAAAGTGGATTGAAAGAGCTCATTCTTGAATCTGAGAATCACATAATAATAATTATGAAGGGCAAATAAAATTTTTTAAGTTTTATTTAAAATATTGGTTCCGTTTACCAAACCTTTTTAAAGAAAAACGTTGACAATCCGTCACACCGTGAAAAATATGTTTTCGATGGGAAGATCCACTAGTTTTCATCATTTGTGTAGATATGCCTATTCTTTTTAATTTTGACTATCTAGACAAAAAACTATTGTTAAGCAAAATTAAATAGTCGACTCAACTTTGGTTCTACAAATAATAGCAATGACTCAGATGGAGAGGATGCTATTATTTATAACTAAGTATACATAATCACCTCATACTAAATTAATTATTCCATAATGAATCATTTCAGATAGAGACATGATTCACACAACAATTAAGTTATAGAGCTATCCCAATAAAACTTGTACCGATGATTCCATAATTAATTTTGTCAAATGCGGAGGAAGGTTCAAAACAAATACACAAAACTAATCATATCATCTACGAACTAGTGATGGAGACCATGGAATTCGTACGTGACAAACTCTCTCTCTCACTTAGTTATTTAAAATATTTTTTCATGAGAGTTACAAAAATATTTGCATGTGAGCGATCTAGGTATAGGTCAATATTCCATGTCGTCCAAAATTATAAGGGAACTATAATTAAATAAGAAAGTAATACCAATCACATATGAATAAGGAAACATAAACATAATAGGAATACCAATTATTATGGTCAAATCATCAATTTTCAAAATAAACTTGATTCTTGCTGTCAACTTGTCCACCAAAGCGAAGATGATGCTAATGTAGGGGGTCGAATGGAGTCGAGATCTCTTTGGTTTGATCTTGACACAACCTTCATAGTTTAATCCGATAGAAGTACAAGCATGGCTAGAATGATCTTGCTCGACTAACCTTGTGATCCTCTACCGTGATCCTATTGCAACTTGATCACGAATTGAGTGTGGCTCAAAAACGTGATCTCCTTACCTTCACAAAATCTCTCTCAATATTTCAAGTATTAAGGTGTGTCTGACCTAGAAGTCATAGCGATATATATATAGGCAATGACAATGGCGCCCAGGAGAAGTATGAGCTAGACTTCCTATATAATTCAGAATCCTAATCCAACCCAGATTGAATTCGAATTATATAAATTACAATTCATGCCACTACAGAATTATAATTGCATTCTCTTCCCATACCTCAAAATTATATTTCAAGCTCCATGTTATTAAATGCTTATTTATCTCCCCACGTTAAAATTATAGATATCCGTTGATTAAAATAAATTACTGATAATTTATTTAATCACCATCTATAAGATTTCTTGAGACCTTTTACTTAACTTATTCATTATGTCAGATCCTAATATCCACCTACAATGTTTAACATAATCAAAACTTATAAGTTTCCTCAAAAGGATATTATCAATTCCTATAAAGAGATGTGGATTCCATTAATAATTAATAGTTATCAGACACCTAATATTGTGACCTCACTCATCGAGACTATTGGCCCATAAGACCTCACTCCACAATGAATAAAAGTCAATAACATTATATGTACACATCTATTAATTATCTTTGAGTTAAAAGCACAAGCATTCTTAATAACCATAAGGTGAATTGTATTATATTATCAGTATAAATACAATTACCTCAAAGTGGTCATGTTCAATACGCACAAAGTATACTAACGCAGAAAGTTAAAACTATATCATCTCTCGTAGTCAAGGCAGACCTATTGAAATACTGTGTTATAGTCCTACTACTGGTGTATCCAATTTCACCAAAGACTGTGAACCAAAGAATTATATTCTATAAGAACCGATAATCTAATCCTCTCTGTATAAGCCAAACTCTACACACCGGATTATCTACTATGTGGAATAAGAGACACTCATGCATAATATGATATAATATAATGCAAACATTGCCCATAAAGATTCTTATCAAGAAAATGAATAATTATTTAAATAATTCAAATAAATATTAATCCATTACATAAAGTCATGGTTTAGTATAAAAGCCTAACAGTCATGATGTTCTCGATCGATATGGTTCTGACCTCTAAACTGAACCTTGTATCTAATGCTTACGTACACAAACATCAACTCCCGTATTTTATGTTCTCAACCATTATGCTCTCGGGCATTATGTCTGTCAATGTGGTGCCTTGATATAAAAATCCTAACTACATCATCAACTATGATTTTAGTTTTTTTAAAAGACACGACGCTGCTAAAGAACATCACTAACTCACGATATAACTTGACTTAACACATGAGACGTGACTGACTCATCTCCAAGACGTAGCCCGGTGGTATGAAACAATAGTTTAGCTAAAATTTATATCTCGACTAAAGACATCCTAACACAATCTCTCCATGGATTAATAATACATCTTGTATGACACATCTCATTATTTTCCTCAAAATCTCATAACACATGAGTGACTATACTCAAAGTGACGTGTGCTTAGACCTTCGTTACTAAGATGGCCCATGCTTGAACAACAACTAGGATGATCAAGATAGCATAAGAATAACATGTTTCGTAACATCAAATAAAATATAGAAATCATGTAAGCATAGACGAGAATTATAACATGATTATGAAAGACAACATAGCATGGTCAAAAATCATAAGTCATCCGGTTGGAACAATAAAGGTCATCCGGTTGATATTGGGGTTGGAAGGTCCAAAGTCTATGGTTTAGTATTGACAATTTAATTAGAAAGAACATGTCTTGGTTTAGATGCTCATTTGGCCTCAGGCTTGGGTTAAGCTAAAACATTTGTCTGTCGAAAAAATAGCTAAGTATAGGAAAAGAGGATTTTTGAAGTTTCAAATTAATGGATGAAAGTCCCGGTAATTATTGCTTGAATTTTTTTAAGAACAATAGTATACTCGCCTTATTCATATGCATAGGGCTTGGGTGAATTTCGAGTCGTTCTATCACAAAAAAAGTATAATTTTTCACTTTTGTACTAAAAATGGGGGTATGGGGGCCAAGATTTTCGTACAAATGAAATTTAAAATTTCTGTAATATCATTGTTTCCAAATATGGGGTTGCTTAAATTTATTTAAAGAAAATAGCCTACTAGTCACAAAACAGAACCACAAGATGGGATGCAGAGACATCCAAATGAATTACTAAGGGTTAGAGCATATGTGAATCAGGGGACAGGTTCATCTGGTTAGGGGAACAATGCATTCGGATGGGTTTATGATTTTCCCAATTCAAAATTTACGCAAAAAGAAAATTCATCCAGATGGGGGTCATCTTCTTCGAAAAACAGGAATGGGTTCTTGGTTTCTCATGCTTCGTGAAGCTTAATTCCATGTCTATAACACAAATTAAAATAAGGGTAAGGTTTAATTACCTTCTTGGATTGGAATTCAACCTCGAGCTGGAATGGATTGAGCTCAATTGGAGTAGTTGGACTTGAAAATTGAATTTCTTGTCTTCTCACTTTTTCTCTAATGAAAATACTGAATTTTACCCTTCTCGCTATAGCAATTTCGAATTTCTAGATTGAGATGCCAACAAGAGGGTGGAGAATAAGGAGGTTTGCCAATAAACAATGGGACTTGGAGGTTGAATAGAGGTTTGGTGTTAAACCATGGATGGTAGGAGGTTTTTGTTTGAAGAATAAGGAGGTTTGCCAATAAAACAATGGGACTTGGAGGTTTGAGGAAGAGTGAGGACTAGGGGTTAAAGCTCTATCAGGGAGGAAGAACTTCCAAAAGATTTTCCATGTGAAAATTTTTAGATATAGCCATGTGCATAATGAGGTTGAAGGATACACTGAAGTGTGGGGATTTTCTTATGTGTAAGGATGATGAAGAAAGGTAAATGATCCAATGTGGAGGAGACCATGGTATAAGGGTGTTTCATGGTTCATGGTCCATGGGTCAACCCTATGGGTTAGGATTATGGGCTTGGGTTTGGGTTTGGATTTGGGTTTGTGCTAAAACCAAATGAGATGGATTTGTGCCTAATCAAATAGGGCTAGATCCAATGCATACGCATGATTTACACAAGTCATGCAAACTCAAGTAGAATACATGCATAAAGTTATAAAATAGGTAAAATACGCATGAAGGTTTCTAGAATTTTAAATTAAAATTTTAAATTTTTTTATTGGACTATTTTTAGGTCCTCACAACCTATCCGCCTTAATAAATTTCATCCTTGCAATTACATTGTAGAAGTTTTGAACATATAGGGGTGGTCGGTGCGTATAACGTCCTCTTGCTCCCAAGTGAATTCCTCGATGCTCCGATGTTGCCAAAGAACACGAACAATTCTGATAGTCTTCTCTCGCAGTATCTTCTCTCCATGATCAAGAATTCGTATGGATTGTTCTTCATAAGTCGTATCTGCGTCAACGGTGACTTTCTTCCAATCAAGAATGTGAGTCGGGTGAACTAGGTACTTCCGGAGCATAGATACATAAAAAATGTTGTGAACTCCATCAAGTTGAGACAACAGAGCTAAGCGATAGACGGTCTCTCCAATGCGTTGAAGGATCTCAAATGGCTCAATAAATCTTGGAGATAGCTTCCATTTCTCGCCAAATCGGATGATTCATCATCTTGGTGAAATCTCATAAACACGTGATCCTCAACGTTAAAAGTCAACGATTTGGTCTTCTTGTTAACATAACTCTTCTGGCGGCTATGTGTGGTTAGGAGTCATTATCAGATAAACTTGACCTTCTCGATTGTCTCTTGCACAATTTCGGGTCCCGATAAACTATTCTCTTTCACTTCGGTCCAACAAACTGGTGATCGGCACGGTTGCCCATAAAGTTATTCGTAAGGTACCATCTCTATACTAGCCTAGTAGCTGTTGTTGTAAGCGAACTCAACAAGTGGCAAATATCTCTCCCATCCTCCCTGGAAATCAAGTACGCATGCTCAAAGCGTATCCTCAAGCATCTGAGTCGTCCTCTCGGATTGTCTATCAATTTGGGGGCGAAAAATGGTGCTAAGACAAAGCTCGATTCCCATAGCTCTTTGTAGGATTTTCCAAAACGTTGATGTGAACTGCGTGTCTCGATCGGAGATGATAGTTATAGGCACACCATGAAGTCTGACAATCCTTTAATGTATAAGCGGTTGTAAGAATGCATCGTACTTGATACCCGAATAGGCA
Organism: Arbutus unedo; assembly: GCA_014822125.1. Classification (NCBI taxonomy): domain Eukaryota; kingdom Viridiplantae; phylum Streptophyta; class Magnoliopsida; order Ericales; family Ericaceae; genus Arbutus; species Arbutus unedo. The sequence continues at coordinate 12,018 of JABCMJ010002664.1, forward strand.
GAAAATGCGACGACTTGGTCAAACGATCCAGTATGATCCAGATGGCATCGTGTCCCTAATGTGACCTCGGCAATCCAATCACGAAATCCATAGCGATGTGTTCCCACTTACAACTTGGTAATGGTAGAGGCTAAAGGGTTCCTTCTACACATATGCGATCCACTATGATCCAATCTGATTTTTTTTGTTAGATTAGTTCGATTCGATTTTGATTTTATAAGCCTAAAAATCAGACTAGACTGAATGACCTCAAATTTTTTGAATTTTTCTTATAATATGAATTTTTTTTATTTTGTACAATATGTGCATTTTTGTTTAGATTCTCAATCGCTTTTTTAGTAAAGAGGAATAGTGCATGAATAGTATTTATTTATATTGAATTTGATCTCTCTTGATATTCAAAATACTTATTTTTGAATTAAAAAAATAATTTTTTCCCTCAACTAACTTGATCTAACCAAACCAAATCAAACCAAAACCAAAATATTTCAATTCGATTTTGATTTGAAAAATATTTTTCAAAATTTCTAGTTCTGTCCGAATTTTCCTTCCGTCCAAACCGATTACACTCGCAATTGACAACTTAGACCATAGCCTCATTTTTACTTTTGCAAAAGATACATAGAATCTCCTTGCTTTTAGAGCAGTTGCATTTGCTTTGGCTGATAGAGCTCCATAAAAGATCTACTGACAATATGCATACTGAACCGATCAACTACCAAAAAACCCAACTTTCATTAGAACTCATCATTTGACGTGAAACATTTTTCCAGCCTATATTTGCATAAATACATTAACTACCAAAAAACCCAGATGACATGATCAACTACTCCTCGTCAAAATCACTCAACAGAGGCCATTTTACATTTGCCCCGTTACAAAACTAGAATCCTCAGCGAAATAGCAGTTGTCATATTCATAAGCAAAGTCATCTAGCGCATCCATTTTGTCATCTTCATTGCCATTACTCTCCGTTTCTTGTTGACCTGATTCTTTGCTGAAATCCTCCGCTTCCTCTGGGCATTTCGCTCTGGGTTGACCACAGCCATCACCTTTTCTCCCTGTTTCCTCTTATCCCTCTTTACCTTGAGATTTTTCCTGATGTGGCTGTAAACGTGTACAAAATTGTTCATCCCTAAGGCATCTCTAATACTTTCAAGAGCCTCTTGTGCTAATTGCTTTACATCATCTGCGATAGAAAGAGAACTCATCAAGTAACAACTCTTAAATTTAAAAGAACATCAATGAAGTAATTGTTTAGGTGGGCATCTGTTACTATGAAAACCAATTCATTTTAGAGGCTGTGTTGAAGCTCTGGGAACCATGAGGTCCCAAATCTCTCACACAAAATCAGACTAGGTGCATAGAGCATCGGAACTCACCTGGGATAACTTTCCCAGCATATCCTTCACAAACTTTGTACAATGGCAACAGCAACGGATATGCATACCCCCGGAAGTCACTAGCTTGTGATGAAAACTTTTCCACGTCGATGATTTTAGGTGAGATCGACTTGAAAACGTTAAAAATGATTTTCATCTGCATATAGAAATTAATTCATTGTCAGCAATATGAATTTGCAAAAAAACAAACAGAGAGAGGCAAAGAACAAACAAATTGTCTCAATGACTCTCAGTTACGCTCCATATGCTTCGTCACCTCAGAAAACATGTACAATAAAGAATAATTTCCAAATTTTGACGGAAAACACTTATTATTTTAACTGGAACCCTGAAAATTATGGTCAGTGGCTTAGTAGTGATGGAGGTGGTTGTGTTGTGGTTGATTGGTAGTGGAGGTGCTACTCCGGAAAACATTTCCACGTATAGAAACTGGAAAACAATTTCCGCCAAAATTAACTCATTTTGGAGCTAGTCAAAAAGTTTTCACTGAAACAAATGGAAAGGCAATCAGAAAAGTCAGAAAAGTACTAGATGCGATCCTATCTAGCAGGCCCCACCTGAACAGCCTCCATCTCAAGGGCAATCTTTCCCATTCTCTTCAGCAAGTAAGATACCAGCAAAGATTGATGATGATCTCTATTCTCTTCAGCATTTCGACTACTATCCTCAGATGACAAAGACGCAAACATACTTCCACCTTTTCCTGAATCCAGCAACTGGAAAGCCTCAAGAAAACGACCTTGCTCATAGTGTTCAACAGTTGACCAGATACTGTGGGCACCCACCAGTTTGTTTGGCCCCAACAAAGGTTGCAAAGCACATATTACAAAGGTGAGGTTTTGCGTAATTAGGTGGCTGGTTGCATCATCAATTAGCGGGGCCTTCAGTTGGCAGCAGAGAGAAACAGCTATCAGAAAAAGTCTACTTGGTCTCATTAGGAAAAAGGACCCTAATGACTCCTCGTGATTTGATCTGTCGGCCTCAATTACAGAGGCAAAGTACAGGGCCACCAGGCGGTTCAATACATTGCGCAACCACATATGCGGGTGCACGAGAAGTTCACAAATTACCTCCCATATATTCTGCAAATTACAATAGAAAAAACGAGACAATACCATTAGAAAAGGAAAAAGGGTGACGAGAGAAACAGGAACACACAAAAAAATCTTAGCAACAGAATTTACAACATCAATCAATCTTTCTAGTAATACTTATCTTCCAAGACACCAAAGCAGAGACAAATACTAAACCAGTTCACCAAATGTCATAACACTAGGATTTTTGGGGGGAACTGAATCCCTAGCACGGTACCAGAGTTTCGGCTCAAGGAAGTCAGAGTTCAAGTCTTGTTTGTGTGTTTATTGCGTCATTATTGCGAAGTATACACCTTGTATCCAAGTGCACCTGTGCACGATGTTTAGTTCAGCCTTTTTTTTTTTTTTTTTTTGTTTGCCTCTACCCATGAACTATGAAACACAATATTGATATGTGATACAGAGACGAGAGGATACGATTAGAATACATGCTGATACAGAAAAATGGAAAAAGAAAGAATGGGGATATACTGAGGATAGGTTTCTAGAGATCATATTTTCGATAATTATTTGTCTTGTATTACTCAGAAAATAAAACCAAAAGAAATAGTATTCATTGAATTGCTAATACAAAGCACATGTCCGTTGCCACAAAGTCGAAACAATGAAGAATGCTATCTGCATCATTGTCCAACGTGCGTGTGTGTGTGTTGGGGGGGGGGGGGGGGGGGGGTGCCGGGGGACCGTGTGTGTGTTGGGTTTGGCCGGTGGGTGTATGTGAGAGAGAGATGGGGCGTCTATTCATAATCAGAACCGAGAAGCCTGACAACAGAGGCTGAGAAAAAGACGATGTATGTATCAACTCCAGAGGCTAGGTTCTTCTTAAAGACAGATGTATGCATAGATCAATCATATGAGATATATGATCCATGTTTTCTTTTGCACTTTGACCCATACTAAAAACTAAATAAAAAATAAAAAATTGTTCTAACCCACACCATATCTGAAAGTATCTCGATGATCCCACAAATAACCCGCAAGTACCGTACACATATGATACTGGATACTTATTTCTCGTATCCGATACCCATACGGAACTACTTCCATAGTAGCCGTGCTTCATAGCTCATAACAGAAGCTGTACAACAGGAAAAATGTGCAAACCTACCTATATGTTTTACATATGATAAAATAGCTTAGTTTTAAAAATAGTCTTAATTATCATAGGGCTAAGATTTGTTTTGACGTAGGCAAATGGTTAGGATTGATTTTGACCCTTCAACTTTGCAAATCACAAAAAAAACTAATGGTTGAGATTGGTTTTGCCCAGAGACCAATGCCAGGATTATCTTCAGCTTTTGCCGCACAAGTGGGTTTTGTCCAAAGCCGATGGCCAGGATTAGATGTTACCCTTTACCTTTCAAAACGAGAACATGAATGATCCTTTTCAAATGTAGCAAACTTAACGTGGTCAATACAAAAATCAGACCAAAACCTTTCCTACTACTTAAAACTGAATATTATACTAAGTGGCTCTTAAAATGTAATCCAAAAACATTATGAAAAATAAAGAGCCTAGTACATAATTCTGACTAAATTTTTACCAATACTTTATACCACCCCGATCCACCACTACCACCGTCACTGCTACCACCACCCAAACTCTCCACCACTGCCACCGCTGCAGCCCCCACACCTCCACCTGCCCCCACCACTCCATTAACACCATCTCTCCACCACTGCCATACCAACCACCCCCATCTATTCATCTCTCCACCATCTTCAAAAGCTACAACTCCACCTCTTCACCACCATTTGACACTGGCATCACCACCACCCCCAACACCCCCCCACCCCCGTGGCATCACCACCAACCACCTCTTGCTTTCTGCCGCTAGTCTCTCTACCTCTACCACTACAAGCACCCAATCTCTCCATCTGTCTACCACCTTCCACCCTTGTAATTTTTCTCCTCTTCACCACGACAATTATACCCCACCCGCCATAGTAACTGCCACCACTCCATTGCTGCCGTCTTTCCACAACTACTGTTGTTGCAACCACCACCTTCCACTACTACAATAACCCCACCACCATTACAACTGCCGCATGCCACCACTCCATCACACCATCATCTCTCCACCACATGCAGTCACCACCACTCCCCTACCACTGTTGTACAGCTACCACCACAAACACACGGTGGCCGTTAATCGATTTGGAAGTGAACAATTAAAAATGATGGATCAACATTCATTTGTCTTGATTCAAGCCGTTTATTTATATTCAGCTCTTAATTTTTATCAAACAGCTTTTTTAACTAACAAAAAGTCAGCATTCAGTTTTGAGTACTTAATTTTCAACTTTCAGTTTTCAGTATTCAGTTTTATCAACAGCACCTTAGTGATCTATCAACTTAAAGATGGAGACCAAAAAGTTTATTACCGAATCATGACAAATAGAAGGTTAATCTACACTAAATTACTTTATTGTAAGAGGTTTAACAAAGTAACAAGATTTGCCATACTTCTGTTCAATTGTTCCATTAATATAATCCTTCCCAGGACTCTTTCAAGAAATACAATTACCATATTTTGTTCCAAGCAATAGGCTGAGGTTCACACAGTTTTTTGTAGCAAATCTTCTTGAATTCGATAACTACCGAGCAAAAGATATTTTTCAAGGGAGAATCTGGGAAGACTCGGGCTAGTTTAGTGGGTGGTCCAACAACATTGGCAACTCGAAGCGCCTTTGCTTTCAAATTAACATTGGGAATGATTGGAAAAGATGAAATTGTGGACTGGGATAGAGGAGATATGTGGGGTCCACGGGTAATAGACAATTTCATAAAATGATACTAGGTAAAAGTGGCATAAAAATTGGACAAAAGGGAGGAAGATTTCTGTTTACTGTAGGATGAGAAGATAACTGAGAAGAAGAGAGAATCAGAAGCCATGACAATAGTCCAAGAAATAATCCAACAATAGACGGGCTGGCTAGTTCCGGGGAAAAACCAGGGACCACACCCGTTATCCTAATCCCCCAATTTAATGTGGGCAACAAATATGCTGTCAAGGAACAGTTTCCCATCACTTTAAAGACACAAAACTAATAGAATTTCAAATGAATTCAACTGGAAGAACATTTAAATTGACGTCAAAGTTCCCCTAAGTGAACATTTAAATTGAATTCAACTGGAAGTAGGATGTGTTTCATCATTAACTCAAATTGTACTGCAAATGATTCAGGTATTCATATAATTCTTGACAAAATTATTAGGTGACTGGACACTTTTGCACTCATAAGTTGCAACTAAATGCACAATAAAAGCCAGCCACCCACCCATAAACCAGGAGTGTTCACGCTCCCTGCACCCCCACCGGCCACCGCCAAAACAAAACTTATAATAATGACTATGTAAAAGGAGCAAGTACCCACACCAATCTCTACCAATTGAGTTCTAAATCTCCAATTAACCTCCCAACTACCAACAAGTTCTGACCCCAAATCTAACTTCCTTGTTAACTATATAGTTTTCTTGCCACCAATAACACCCCACCAAGTTGGCCCCAGTCTAGGTAGGAATTTAAATCCTATGTTGCACCAGTTACAAAGATATGAAAATACAATACATACATATCTACACAACTATATGATACAACTACCATACACATGACCAAATAGACACATCTACAATGAATAGTCTTGTACCTCAAGATCCTTTGCTAGGCACAAATAGTGGAACTGATTAAGTATCTTCTCCAACATAATTAGTGAGTAGTATGCCCCCTTCCATGTAGCTTCATTAGAAAGATCTAGCTGCCCATTTTTAAAATCATCGACAGCAGATTGGAAAATACTTCTCATCACTGGTAACACACTATTGATATACTGCTGAAAGTCATTCTTCATTCCTTCAACCAGCAATCCCAAGACCTATATAACAAGTTCAAACAAAGGAAAACCAAGTCAAATGAAGAATGTGCATGAGAGAGAGAGAGAGAGAGAGAGAGAGAGAGTAACATGGTTTTGATTCTCATGATTAGATCATTAAGAGCACATTAGGCACGCATTTTTTATTATATTTTCGTTACAATCATATTGAACATCTAACTGGTAAGGACATGTTGGGCTTGTCTTTTCTTTCATGTTTCCATGATTTGAAAACAAAACTTTAGAAACGGACATGGTTGCGACTGTGTCGGAGCCAATAAAATTCTGCTCATAACATATAGTTTTCTTCATTTTTGCAAATTTGTTTGAAAACAGGCTAAAAAAAAGTGATCGCATTAAAACATCAAATGAACAGTGAATCAAGGCAAATGTAGTTCCTTGCCTTTTCTGGAGGAGACAAAATTTGAAGTCCTAGTCTAAAAATCCATCGGGAGTCGTGCTCTAGAAAAACTGTAACAAATTGTTTTTAAAGTTTCTAAACTTTTTGAATTTGTTCATCGCCCACATAAGTATATTTTAGTAGCTTAATCTAAATACCTTTCTGTAATGTACCACAATTTAGGGCATGTGGAGCACTTTTATCAGAACCATACGATTCACAATAAGTATCGTAAGATTCACTTCAATCAATTTGTATCTGTGGGTGAATCGCTAGAAGACGAAATTATTTTATGATTCACAACACGTATCATATGGTTAGATTTGATACACCCAAAACCGATTCACTTCTCCAACAGGTTTCACTTGCAAAGGGAATAGTTTGAAGTCAAGAAGTGAGATGGTAGAAAGAATATAACAATTTAGGTATTGGAAGCCTTTTGAAGAGTGGAATATGATTACATGAACTGCAAAATTTTCTTGTTCAACCATTTGATGAACATAACACCATAAAACTCAAAAGAATAACTTTTTAGTTATTTCTCATAACATCCATTTCAAATGGTCTTTTTCACCAATTATAGATAGACTTTAAACTTGGTACAAAATACAAACATTATACTGAAATTTATGAAGTTGGGAATGTATGTGACGGATGTTATGATTTCAAATATCTCTCAATTTGATTAACATCAATTTTTTCTAATATTCTCGTAGGATGCATTTTAGATTCTTATTTTCATAGATTAATATCTGAATGGATCAATCATCATGGTAAAATAAATAATACAATCAAGGGAGACAAAGACAAAAGATAGCATATAATAATCTTAAGAACCTTCAAAGGTTTATTTAATACTTTTCTAAGAAAAAAGGATTCAAAAATGCACTCATCAAATCCACGTAATCTTCAATTCATCACTTAAGACAAGTTTCTTATTGATTTAGGCCAAAACTAATCGCTTTTCCAATAGACATTTGTCATCCAAAGGCACATGTATATATATACATGTGTGTGTGTTATACATGTTTATATATGTAGTTTGACATATTCTAGAAATCATGACTGAATTAGAGCATTCACAAATCAATTTGATTCACGATTCAAAAAAGGACCCTACCGATTCTCAATTTGATTCACAGTGTGACACATATAATGTGTACCACATTTCCATTTATAAAACCAGAGCAATATGCATCGAATGTAACATAAGGTCAAAACTCTCTTCAAAAAAAAAAAAAAGAAACAAATTGTTTCTTGTGTTCTACAAACAAACCAACAAAAAAGACAAGGCAACCAAACAAAAATCTATCATCATAATCCTGTTAGATTCACGTCATTTACTTGTAGTTTCACTAACACAACCAAAAGATATCAAGCACATATTTCTCTAGAATCCATGCAATACTCTCACCAGCGAATACACACAAGTTACATCCTAATTGTATCTGCAATTTTAAAATATATGTTTTTATATTTTTGAAGTATTTGGTATTATGACATTCCTGGCATTATTAGAGTGGAATTGTTATAAGTAAATACAAGAACAGTTATCAAATACTTTTGTCACATTTGTTTTGAAAAATAACATAATAACATTAAAGCAGTATCATTCTTTTACAAATTTGCTTCATTGACATGCACTTTCAATGCAATAGGTGTGCTTCACAACCGAATGCCAGACTGCATATATAGTAAGCATTGGAAAGAGAATAGTCAGCACATGGATCCAAAAATCAAATAAGCAAGCAAACTTAAATACAACCTTTTTACATGTAAGACCTAACCGCAAAAAGGAAGAGAGTGAGAAATAATTGAGGAATTCAATTAATTCATTGTATAATGATTATACTTCAACCGAAAGGAAACTTTTAACTGACCTACTGAAAACTTTACACGCGCCTAGAAAAAATAACTGATTATTGAGTTCGTGACTAATACAAACATGAAGTTTATGAAAATATATCTCATTACAAACATATCCTAGTCGTACCCATACTTTCTTTTTTGGATTTTTCTGTCTAGACTTCAACATATTCTGAAACATATTCTTTTCATAAGTCCTGTTCTAGGCGGATATATTGAGAAAAGTTACAGAAAAAGAGAAGAATATGAGAACCTTGGACAAAAGAAAGTAATACAGGAACCCTTGTTGGGGTGCCACTAGCTTCCATGAGCTCTCCCACATTTCTTGCTTAAGGGATGAGCACACATCCAATGACTGGTAAGGGAGTCTATCGTGGTTCTGGTTCTGTCCACCTCCCAAGTTTGACAGCTAAAGTCAATAAGATTTCAGTAACACGTCCTGTTGGATCATTATGATGAAATTATGATGTGTTTGGGGCATATTTGTTACGGTAGGGACTAACTTAAATTGGCCAGAATGCTGTCACAGGCCATGTGCAATGTCTGCCATGCCCAAACTAGGTCAAATAAGAGGGAGAACCCATAGGAAGAACATTATGTAAAACTCCAACGAGCCGAAAAACAAAAAAAAAACTATGACTTGCAACGTGTTCTTGATTACTTCACCTGGGCTGCAGCACTGCACAAATCCTGCTTTCCACCTAAGTACCAAGAGAAGCTATACTCAATAATGGAATGAAGTGAATCCGGGCTCATACGACCAATCAGAAGCTTTATAGCAGCACCAGTCATGGAACGGACTTTGTTGTCATTATCATTAGCCAAACAAAACACCAAACGAACAAATATCCCCAGGGAATGCTCATCTACGACGGCTTTCGGAAACTTCATCACAATTGCATGGAGCATTTCAAGCACAGTTTCTCTTCCTGACGAATGTTCATAGCTGCAAGAAAGTTAAACCATTGAAGGGAAGGTAAACTAGAAAGACATAAAAGAAAACATGCATAATTATTCCATCCTTGCCTAAGATTTGAAAGCAGGAAATCAAGATGTTGCAGCATGCGTTTCTCTGAGAGGCTATAATCAAGTAAGAATTGCAATAGAATTTGACTGCATATCTTGCGAATTGATTCAACTTGACTTGTTACCATCAGTTCTGCAACCCGAGAGACAAGATCATATATCTCATGAACTATGAGCTTCCGGTTCACTATTGCCTTTAAAAGTGAAAGAGCAAGAGATGAGGGATTTCTTTCAAGATCAACAAACAAAGGAAATTGGATCACCGTATGCAATTGATCTGCCGTGAGAGTAATCCTCGGGTTCCGAAGAAGCACTGTTAGCAACCTTAGACATGACTGCATCAGAGGACTGCCACTTAGTGAGCCATGAGCTATAACTAATAGAGAGGTCTTTATCTTGTCACCTTGTGATCTAAGAGCTGGTAAAGGTAGCCCCACAAGTGGAGTAAGGCACCTCAGCGCACCAGATATGATATCTTCATACTTGGAAGTCAAGCACGCAGTAAGCAATCTGACAAAAGGATCCAACATTGACAATACTAGTTCATCCTTTTTCTGAAGTTTTGTCTTCTTCATGCAACTATGCAGCAGTCCAAGAGCAAACACTGTAACAAGATGCGAAGATTGTAAGCCGGAGTCAATTAACCTGCCTGCTGTAATAATTTTTCCGATCGGCCGATCTCCAGATTCCTTATTTGTAGTTGTAACAGAGGAACTTGTATTTGGACGAGTTTCATGAGTAATGCCAGCTTCAATGAGGTCATACAAAAAGATAAAGAGGTCAGTCTGATTCACAGAAGGATTGCACTCAATACCAGCAGCTATGTTGTTCAACATGTACTCCAATTTCAGTTTCACTTTGGGCGTTAGATTCTTTTGCAAACGAATGGAAACACATGAAAGCAGCTTCACGGCATGTGTTTTGAATGTGATATTTTGAGCAAGCAATTTGAGGGTTTCAAAAGACTTGAGCTTCCTAGTCTCTTTCATTTTTGAAGCAATCTTGTCCACCTCTTTTTCCTCCGAAACATCCCCAAGAATATCATTCTCCACCACAGAAAGAAGATCTTCCAAACAATAATCCAACTTCCCAGCAACAGGATTCACAAGAAACTTTGATAAAATGAAATTGAGAGTATAACCCAATACATGCATTTCATATCCTCGCTTCAAGGTAGCTCTCAATACTTTAACAATGAATTCCAAGTACTCCAAGCCTAGCTCCTTCAAACAAGCAGCCAAAGCATCCCGAGCTTCATCACGGATACTTTCCAAACGATGTTTAAGGAAGTTTGAAACACGGTGAACAATACTTGGAAGCTGTAATTCCATAACATCACCAGGAAGCAACTTAAGTATTTTAAGTGCTACAATACTGACGTGGACGTTAACATTATCAGAATCAGAGGTCAATAATTTCTGTATCTTAGGGAGCACATTCTTAAGGAGACGTTCCTGTATCTCAGTTACTACAGCTGAACTAGAACATTGGTGCAAGACGGTTTTTGATTCCTCCACTACAAAACCCTTGGCTTCTTGACCAGATTGAGTTTCTAAATAACGAAAGTGGTCCAGAACAGAGCAGATTAGCCGCAATAAGACCTTCTGCATGTCTGATTTTTGGGTCATCTCTCGAAAACATCTCATTAGAAATGCATAGTATGATTTCCATTCCATGTTCCCAGCAATAGATGCAAGAGCCTCCAAACACGCACTCCGTACATTTTCTGCCTTTCCTCTTTGTAATTCAAATAACATGTTGAAAAAGAGAGGAACAAACACTTTTATGGTAATAACCTGAAATCTCAAAGCAGCGCTGCATGTTATAAGTTTAATGGCAATAACAGTACATTTAATGAACAAAATAACTCTAGGAAAGTTTACCTCCGACAAAGTGCTTGAACTGACAATGCTTCGGAAGCGTAACAATGCCCTTGCTCTCCTGTGTTTCTGCAGATATAAACGTTAACACGTGATTAGATTCAGTACTAAATTACGATCAACAGCAATGAAGTCATTACTGAAGGACCCAAAAAATTCCCTTAGATTTAATGCCTGTTTTTTCCAATAAAAATTTGGAAGGGCTTGGGTCTAATTAAAGAGGAAAAACGCATCAAAAAACTGTCAAAATATAGTATTGTGCCGATCTTAAAACCTACAATGGAAAAGTTGTGACAACATTCAGAATTCTATAGTGAACCTAAATCAATTTTTTCCGAACAGTTACGAAAACGACATTGTTGAAAACGTAAACTGAATAGAAGAAAATTTCCTCATAAATATATTAACAGGTTGTCCGAAAGAACTCAAAGATAGTACCTGCAAGTGCATAATATTGTTAAAGAAATCTTGTTCTGCATCTTCACTGCACAGAACCTTGAAAGATTTTAAGCTTGGCACCATCGAAAGCTTCAATACCATTTCTCGCAATAAGTCAATCCATACCTGAAACCAACCCCGTCAAAGATGACCCATGCTAACATATAATTACCAATTGAAAAGTTATGTTTAAAAATAGATAATAATAAAATCCAATTGAACATACACAATCCTTCTAATGTATGTGGAAAAAACAATAGAAACCAAAAGCATAAAGAGATACCTAAAACCTCAGAAGAAAAGGCTGCTTTGAAATCGATACATGTAATTCTCATGTATATATACAACCCAGTAAAGGTTGTGCAAGACTTTGCAGCCTCATTTTATGTGAACATGTGTCACTAGATAAGGGGCGTGCATGATTTTCTTGCCTTTCTTTTACTATTTGAATTCAGGTTAAGTACCATAATCACTTCCAGTTACATCATCAAATCCAATTCCAAATAGGAAAGGACAACAAAAACTGATAAAAGCAAACTAAACAGGCCAAAAAAATTGAGGATGGTTAAATAGACACCTTTTGAATGGAAGAGTCTTTGTTCATTGCATCTCCCATATGTTTGAAAAGGAACTTATTAATTATTCGTTCAATGCTTGATTCAGGCCAGCTTTGATCATCAGATTTCATCTCCCGCTCAAGAATTTCAACAGAGAATTCAACATATGAAAGCAACAATCTAAATGCACTTTGCCTCAAAATCAATTCTTCAGATGACATGTCATGCACAGCATGGGACAAAATAAGTAATGCATGCTGCTCTCTAACAGTGTAAAAGAAGTCTTTGTTGATCTTTTCATAAGCACCAATAGCACTGTCGTAATCAAGACCACCCATTTCCATAGAAGAATTTGAGTTCAGTTCACGAACAAGTTTCACCTGCATCCCAGTCAAGAAAAAAGACAAGAAGATTAACTAAAGTGGGAGACGGAAGTTCCTCCAGGCTCTAGTACCAACACTAAAGAAAATAAATGGAGCGTCAGGTTTACCACAGCAATAAGGGAAGAATCAGTTCCAGCAAGAGCATCAAGAAGATCACAAACAGAGATCCTTAGATCCAGGCTAACAGAAGTAAGGAGTGGAGAAACTGCATTAAGAATTTCTGCTGTCCTTTCACTTCCTAATACTGGTATTACTTCTCGAATGACATGCAAAGCTTCCACACATGCATCTGCAAGAAAATGACAGCAAGCTCTCATGGCTGGAAGAACTACTCGACAAAGACAAAAAGCACATAACAGAAGCCAGACGAGATTAATATTCGTGAAATACTGACCAGAATTTTGAACTCGGTTTGTTAGCAAAGGGAGCATGATATCCACAAATTTACTTGCTGATGAAGGATCCTTAATATACTTCATCAACAACTTGAAAATACTGAGCTCTCTTTCCCCAGGACATTTCACCAATTTCCTAGTACACAAACATGGTCATAGAAAGATGGTTAATTTAAGAAGGTATCAACTGCACTAAAACACAACTATGCATCGATTTTGCAAGCAAAAACAAATCATTGAATCATTGAACGAGGAAGCCTAAAAGAGAATGAATCCAAACTAGAAGTACTATATAATGGATGTTAACAAACCATAATCAAGTAAGATAGCTAAATTTGGACACCCATGGGCAACTGTGCTTAACTTTTTGAACTAGATGCAATCCAAATTCACCCAAATGAATGTAACATCTCCAAGGTATCCCTGAAGACTGCAGAAAACTCTTACCAAATTTTACAATTCCACCAATAATCAGGATTTCTCTTACTAAATATTGGAACAAATCTTGGAACAAATGATTTCATCAAAAGTTTTCAATACCATCTGGTCTGTACCCCCTTTTATTGGCATGGTACGTACAGGTGTCAATGCATTAGGGTGTGTTGCTTTGTGGTTTAGCACTATAAAGGTTATCTATCTTCAAATGTATCTTAAATTATAAGATACTTCAAGTTACAATAAATAAACATCATCAATTTCTCCAATATAAGTAGTTATTTAGGAACAATGTCCCCTATATCCCAATAAAAAACACCACTAGTATCTAAGTAACATGGGTGAGGGGGATTTAAGTGTTCCAATATTCGGAACAATTGTTCTCCTGGAACATGATATTCCGTTCCACACTGGCGCTACGGAACAGATCTGATGACTATGGTTTCATCCTCATTGTCTGAAGCCAGAACAAGTGAGCCTCAAAGAGAAAATCTGATTCTCAAAGTTTTCACATTACGTTTGTCATCTACTCTGGTGGAACTCGCCCAACTTTCAAATTAAAACCTTTATCCCACTTCTCAATTGTAAGAAAGAACCTTATTAATCAAAAAATGACTTTTACGCATGTTCCCCATAAGTTTGTTTATACTTTGTGACTTGCGTTCAAATAAAGGGAGGGTAAAATAACTACAAAATCATTTCCACTCTTACAACAGTACATGAGGTTACATTTTCCATCATCAAGTGGCGGTTATGGACAACTCAAACACTCGAACAACATTGCATCATAACCCTAAAAAATCTGAAAGGCACTACATAAGCTAGTGACAATTCACTAAAAAGTTCAAAACAAACAATCGTTAACAAGGCGCACAAGATCATAGACAATATCAGTCAATGAAAACTTGATCAATCAGGCTACAAGCGTGTTTGTGATAGATTCTAGAGTCCTGACTAGATTTCGGTGTCTAAAAGTTGACCCAAGTGTATTTGGCACAGCTTCCACTTCTGCTTTTGATCAAGAACAGTTGTGGTAACTGACCACATGCATGAAAAACCAGCTAAAGACAACCCAATTAGTTACATCAAAGCTGTCATTAAGCAAATCCTCACTCCACGAAGATGGTGACAACGTGCATGTGTATATATATGTGGATGTGTGTGTATAGATGAGTCCCCTTCTTATGAGGCATCCCCTCATTTTGTTAAAATGCAGACCTCCCATTTCCTGATCAAATGTTGATAATCCGAACTGCTAAATGTGTTTAAAACATGTTTTTCAGGGTACTCGCAAAAAATCTGCTAAAAAAATTATCAAGAAGGGCTTGATCCAACTATTTTTTTATAATTACTTACAGGAATAGTTTTATGAAAAACTGTTTGGATCAAACCATTTCCGGTAATATTTTGACTTGATTTCTTGCGGGTAGCCTTAAAAACATGTTTTAAACATATTGAACGGTTCCGATCATTAAAATTTGATCAAGAAATGAGAGATCCGCATTTTAGCAAAATAAGGGATCCTTATTAGAAGTTTTCTGTGTGTGCGTGTATAATACTTATCGAATGTTATATACATAGTAGTTTCATGGTGATAAATGAAATCAATTTAGTTACGATTGGAAAAAATAATAAAGGGAATTAAAAAAATTGATGTTGCATCTAGCCTTGATTATGGCAAGAGATTTATCAACATTTGGTCTCCATAGGTAGGATAAGTAGAGCCAAAAATATGCGTGTGACAGGGAAAATACAAACCCATATCATAACCACTCCTGCTTTGAAATTGGAATGGAATCGAAGAGGGAAACGGAGAGAAATAATGGATAAAGATGAAGAGAGAGAAATTCAGAGCTCATGGTAGAGATCGATCCCAATTGTAGAGAATCAAAACCAATTGTATAGAATCAAACACAAAATCAGAATGGGATGAAGAAATTAGAGGAACTCTAGGAACTTTCAAAGAATTTCGACGGAAATTTGTGAATTTAACAACCGTATTGTCGGATATATTAACACAATTGCTTCTGGGACAGTTCAATTTTAGCCTTCTTCGTGACCTTGTAAAGTGAACCCCTGTGATTTTTACCTTCTTAAGTAAGTGGTGATAACAAATGTGATTGACCACTTTGCTTTGAAGCCAAATATGTTGGTTGATGTAGCAGTTTCTGTTGGAGGCTTGGATCAACAGAGACTAGATAGAGGGAGAGAAAAAGAGACCCCAGAATAGATATAATTAAGAGAGGGTTGAGGGTCTAGTGAGAGATGGGAAGGGGATATTTCTTTAGTCCAAGGACATTTTCGTGATTCTATTAAAATGATTTTTTTAACCAAGCATGTATATAGTACACGAACCATTAATATGTACAGAATTCCGCACGGTGCACTCACCCCAAAAACCATGAGGGGATTATTTGGTTAAGTGCAAAGGTCAAGAAGGCAAATCACACAAAGCCTGACAGGTGTAAAATGGACTTCGCCAATATTTTTTAGAACAGATACACCATGTAAAATATTCAAATAAGTTTCCCAAAGCACCCATTCCAGCATGCACGCAATTTGTTAGGAGAGACAGGGGGTGTTTAGGGTTAATTAGCCACCCATAAATAGTAGAAGTTACTGCACTTACAACACGTCAATATTGCAAAATAAACATGCAAGCATATTATGGGCACTAGTCATACCTCCTTGCCGTATTGTTGAACTTGAAAAGACAATGCAAGCCACTGATAAGTGCATCAAGGTTAGGAAGTAGTATTCTCTTCGTAGCATTGTCTTCATCGTTGAGTTCACTATCAAGATTCAATAGGTTCTCAACAAACTTAAGAACGCATGATAAAATGGCTTCGGAAGCTGTTGGAACTGTAAGAATTGAAAAAATATCCGGGACAAGGCTTTCCTCTTTATACAGTAAAGATATGAGCTTGTAGCTTCCACTCATAGTAAGAAAGCAAGAAAATAATGAACTTGGCTTCTCACTACTAGCACCTTCTTGCTTGAAACCATCTATCAATGGTTTCACAGAATTGAAGAAAAGATCCCAAAATTCACAACCAAACTCGTGGTCCTCGTATTTATTTAGAGCCAAAGATATAATCTTCAGGCATAAAGATCTCAACTCCTTCAACTGCTTTATTGCTATGCTCGTCTGCAAACAGTTTAAATTTCTTTCAGGAAGTTGCCATGTTTTACTCTCAGTCGCATACTAATGAAAACTTCTATAACTTAATCAAAACTAAAACTTCTATAATTTAATCAAAACTACGCACATAAACTTACTTCTAGGTAGTTAAAATTCATGTAAAGAAACAATGGCGCAGGCTAATCACTATCCGTACAGATCAAACTATTCAAACAAAAATACACAAGTATGTTGAGGAGACTAAAGATCTAGTTTTGTATGAGAACTTGTCAAGCCATTCAGTTAATCAAAGAGGTCAAAAAGCACCAGTTTAGCGGTGCCAATAATAACAACAAAGCCATTCTCAACACCAAACTCGTCAGCAAATCAAATATCACAAAAACCATGGCTTATGGATATACGAAGGTAACCACGATAAGAAAAAAAGCCACCACTCAAGAAACATAGAGAGAATGGAAATATGAAAGCTACAGGTTACCGTGATCTGATTTTCTGCTCCACCACCTTTCTCGTGCAACGTTAGTCTAAAGCTAGAATGCGTTTCCACCACAGATAAATCACTGTTCTTCCCGCTGTCAATGCTCGATGTGCAGCTCCACAATATGCGGACAACGCATCCCATTAACAGGTCAAGGTATGGTTGGACATGCAATTCATCAAAAACACCAAAAATATCTTCTATAACATGCAAAAAAGCGTATCTCTTTTTCCAAGAAAGGGCCATTATGTTTTCCACGGTGAAATATTTTAGAAAACTAGATGAGTCAAATTCCTCCTCAGACCGTTCAGGCAAACTCCAGAACCATTTATTCATCCCATCAAATCCTTGTGAACCACTTAGCAATGGCTTCATTAACAGGGCAAAAAAAAGACCAAGCTCATTGATGTCGAGTTGAGCTACAAATCCAAGAATCGCCCTTCGATGATGAACACTTGTATGCTGAAAACAGAAAATGAATAAACCAATCATGTAATGTAAAAATGGGGAAACAGAAAAGGAAATATCCTGAAAAAACCCCACTAGTGGAAATACCAGAAGATAAAATGGATTTACCTTTCGAGAGGCAAGTGTTTTAAGTTTCCTGACTTTTGGTATTAAAACTCGGGTAACTAAAGGTACAAGATAGCTTCTATGGCATTGCTCAATAAGATTAGGATCTTTAGACAAGCTCCATGTTGTTAGTTCCTCTCGCAAACTCTTAGAACTGATCAGATTTTTGAGATGCTGACCGTAGGGAACTAAGAAATCATCTTTCCAATTTAACAGGCAATCAAGAACCTTCATCTGTGTCCCAGCATCATTTTCCTCTAGCAGCCTGAAAAAGACAACCAACTTAAAAATTAGATTCTAAGATTGGGGACTGACACATCTCAGAGTCAGTGCTACATGAACTCTTTTCTCTCGCAGTTGACATGAGTCAGCTGGATCTGAAAAGATAAGGCTATACAATACAAGTCCAACCCCAATTCCCCAATTAGACAATTGGATTCTAACTTTATAGGATGTATGAACGCACAATTTATGGTACAGAAAGTTTCTAGCCTTAAATATAATGGGACAACAAATTCCCTTCACCTAAGTCACATCTAATTATTGTTGGGATATTAGAAGAAGCCTGCTGAAAAATAGAAGCACACTAGCGTGCAACCGGCAACTTGTTAGGAGTAGGTTTTGGCTTGCCCCTTTCTTAAGTACAAGTACATTACTAAATAATAACACATTATGCAACAATATTGTAGAAGATACGAAATATTTAAAAGCACAGACCCACCACCGATAGCGAACCATTGGATATAGCACGCACACCCAATAACCAAACTTGCGGCCATGTAACAGCTTGACAAATATAGAAAGGAAGAAAGGAATTAGATGAGCTGTAACAATGTAACACCCAAAACATTACCGACCTATATTGTAAGACTTCCTTAAGAAATTGACCCCTGTAGAAAGACCTGGGATTTCGCATCAATTTCAACAGGGTTAACCACTCTTTAAGGACATTCTTCCATCCCTTGCCTTTGATGGCCCGTGTGTTGAATGATCCCACACTGTGTATATAAAAAGACAACCAAAATTTAAAACACAAAGAATAAGGTGAGACGTGCATGATTCAGATTTTGGAGAAAGATATAAAACGATCTGAGGTGCGTAATGAATTGAAAATAATTACCTGACAACATCATTGACATTGTACCCCATAAACTTCAGGAACAAAGGAACAATTTGCTGAGACCGAGATTCCACAACAGTTGGAACTTTTTGTAAAGTTTGAATCAACAATGTCAGAACTGTCATGCAAGGAGTGCTATCAGATGCAGGAGACACAAACAAATCAAAGCGTTGACCTAAATCTGCAAAGGAAAAACCACGTAAAAAGTTAGATTTCTGGAATATATAAACTAGATAAATAAGTAGCAAAGATATTATATTTTAGTAAATATCAGACATGCATGGATTTAAGCGAACTTGGTGAACAGAGCCATAAGAAAAGATGCCACATGTGCCATACCACTGGACTTGCTAGTAGATGCACTTCTGCTTCTGTCAGATTGATCATCAGCCGCAAGAAAATTAGATACACATTGTTCAAGATACTGAACAAATATATTCCATGTCATGTCAAAATACTTGCTAATTAGGACTGCAATGCATTCCGATGCTGGGTCCCATAGATAACTAAACCGGTTATGGAAGATACCAATTACCCCGTATAAAACAGAGGGCAAATATGTTTCAGCTATCCTTGCACCGGAGAGGCCCATCTGTATTCTTGAAATCAAAAGGATAACTTTTCTGCTGGTAGTAATTGACAGAGGTGTATCCTCAACTGACTGGAGAAGATGAAGAACCTGATATTTAAAGGAATCAACCTCCAATACCCAAAATATCCCACACTGCATGAGAAAAAGAAGGCATAACGAGGGAAACATATACATACATTACAGCCCTGGTTATTGGCAAAGCAAGATTGACAAACTTCGGTTTTCATTTCAATCTCAGCAGGCTCGTCTTTTGGAGAATGCTCACAATGTAGAAGTTGATAATGACGTAATATTCTTAGAGTGGAAATACGGATCACTTTGTCTGAGTGGCACAAATTTTCAGCAAATATACCCATTGATTCTGTCGCCTTCTCCCCGTTAAATTCCGGATGCAATACAACACTTCTGGTTTCTTCCTTAAAAGTAGACCTTCATTTTGCATAGTTAGAAGAAGTTAGCAAAATCATTGAGTTCTTTTTTTCCTAACAAAATATACATAAAAACAAATGACGAATAAATAGCACAAAAGGTTCAAACACCTTAACCACAATTGTGACAAAAACATACCAATCCATGGAATCCAAATAATCAGCTACAGCCGATAATATTTGTGATGATGACTTATATCTTGCAGCAACTTGCAAATATGTGCTCACTGCTCCTCCATCGAGGTTACCAGAAGTCAGTTTGTTAAAGGAACTCAAAGCAGCACCAATTAGGCTTTGCCAATTGTGTTTATGAAACCCTGCAATATTGTCTGAAATACATGCAACTAATTACCAGCCTGCCGAATCCTGAAAAAGAGGTTCTTGGGGAAAATAACCAAAATATCTAAGAGCTAGTACGAGTGCGACTAGATTTAAGGAACCACAATCAAAAATTCTAAAATTGAACAGTAACTAATGCTTTGAACAAAAAACAAATTCTATAATCGAACAGTAACTAATGTTTTGAACAAAAAAAAAATTTATTCAGTTAGAAATTCAAATCAAACGTTAACTGATGCTTTGAAGCAAAAACATAAAACAGCAGGTACTCAGAAACAAACAGAAGGGAGACTTAATACTCATCTATGATTCCGACATAAGTCCACTTATGGGCAATGAGATACAGCAGATCCTAACAACTCCATCATACTAATTTATACCAAGTATATGCTACTGAGGAATGGAGAAAGCATACCACGTTACATGCGAATCTACACCAAATGTCATGTCAATATCTTGGTGAAGTAGGAAGAAATGGCATACCATATTCAATCCCCAAAAGGCGATCAAGGGCATCCACAAAATCAAGTAATAAGGATGAGTTTCCTTGGTTCATAAAAGGATAGCAGCTAATGATTCCCCACAGCAAAGCCAATTTAGTCTCCTGGAGTTGAATGGATGATGGATCTCCATTCACAATTTGATTGATAACCCCAATCCAGT
This sequence comes from Arbutus unedo, assembly GCA_014822125.1. Taxonomy (NCBI): domain Eukaryota; kingdom Viridiplantae; phylum Streptophyta; class Magnoliopsida; order Ericales; family Ericaceae; genus Arbutus; species Arbutus unedo. Next base: position 33,103 of record JABCMJ010002664.1, read on the forward strand.
ACCCAATAGCATCCTGCAAGTAAGTGCAAATCCTAGAAACCTGTAGACCGGATGTTCCATCTAAAAATTTGGTGCTTTGAACTTGAACTTCCATTCTTTCGCAGAAGATAAGTAGCAAAAGAATAACTTCGTCCTCTGAAGTTTCTATTAAATCACTCAATGCGCTGGAATCCAATTAGAACAGCCAAAGACAATCGTATAAGGAGAGACAATGGGAACAAGCATTCAGGTAATTTGCAATAGTAATACAAACATTACCTCAAAATATTCCTTCTGAAGGCATGGACTATGCGAGGATCCTTCAGAAGCAGTTGCCTGATAAAAGTCAGCAACCTGAAAAGAAACATTTCATGCCCATGTCAAAAACAGCAAAGGACTGAAAAAAGGAAGAGAAGAAAAGTTGTGTAAAAAGAGGGGAAATTACTTTCTTTTGAAACGAAAAATGAATACTAAAGCGACAGAGCCAGATTTCATTATTCGGACAGAACAAAAAGCAAACTATTTCAACCATTACAAGGGCAATACCTTGAATTCCTCAACTCAAACAAAGGAGCCCACTGCACAGAAACACCAGAGAGAACTGACCCATCATCAGCTAAAGGGAGCCCATCAAGAATGCAAATCACCAAATGCAAAAGCTTATCAACAACTTCAGAAGATTGGTCCTCTGTCTTTACTATTCTCGAAGGCAAGACAAACTTCTGCATAACCATGCCAACAACTTGAAGCATAAGTTGGTAATCTGTACAAAAGATGAGCAATTGGTTGTCAGTGTAATAGCATAGTATGGCTAAAAACAAAACAAAAATAATTGTTTAAAGTCTACCACAATTTTTCTGGAGGTAATCCTCGTGAACAGTAGAACTCAAAAGGGATAACAGGCGACTAAGGTGCAACGAGCATCCGCTAGATACAGCTTCTGTTATCTCCTCAAATAAACAATCCAACATCACATTCAACTCTGCAGGCTCAAGCTCCTCACATAACCTTTGAAAGGCCGCAGTTACAACTTCAAGCACGGACTGTGAGCCTGCACAAAGAAACACATGGAATCATGGAGAGAGAGTACTCGGAATCAACTACATTTAGTATTTGGGAATTGGGTCATGAAAGTGTTGACCTAGAAAGGGAAAATCAAATTACTTCAGCAGACTATAATAAAATGTCTGTTGACACTGTTCAGCAGGACAAATTAAGACGGAAGATGATGTCAATCCATAGTCAATCACCAGCCTCAGCTGAATATTAACCTGTTACGTATACTGGCGGAGCAAGCCTGTAATGCTTCTCTTCTTTGCCTTATGCAGTTATGTGGATGATTAGGATGGTGTGCAAGAGAATAAATTTCCAGGACCTAAAGAAGTCCATAATAAAGAGTCAATTTTTCCTCTTCTTTATCGTTGGAGCCAGGGAAACGTTAGAAACACATCGAAAAAAGTCTGAAGATTCTAAGAGAGAGTCTTATATCTAAAGAAACATGATGGTGGAATCAAGATGTTCAAGCTACAGCTAAAACAAACAAAAATACTTTAAACAACAGCAAGCTATAAGGAAAATGAAGAAGATATTAAGCAATCTAAAAGGTTAGCAAGGAAGTTAAGAGAACCATTAGAGATGTTAAGAGAGTTATTGTGAATTTTATACGAGATTAGACAATGACAAAATAAACATCTTTCATAAAATTTAAGCTGGAAAAGGAAAAACTGATTTTAGTGATTTAAATAAACAACAGATTTTACTCGTTAACTGCATCAAAAGTGAGAATTTGAGGGTGTTGTAAAGGAAGTGAGAATGTTACTTCAAGAAACTATGAAATAAAAAGCATTTGACAAGCTTAGGAGGAGGAGAACATTATAGTTGGTGAAAGAATAACACAAATATCACAGATATGGAAGTTTGATGTAAAAATGATACTGAAAAGAATGAAATCGGTCAAGCATTAGGACCACCAGATGATATCCTATTGAGGTCCAGAAATGCTTAGGTGAGGCAGCAGTTTCTCAGTTAACGAGGCTACTAAATACTCCCATAATACATTTTTAAAAATGCCCGAATAGATGAGGAAGAGCAATTTAGTGCCAGACAATAGAAATACTACTCCAGAAGAAGTTTAGACTAAAAAATAATGAGATACCAAAAGGTGGACATCTCCATTACTTGGATTCAGTAAGTTACAAGGATGGAGAGATGGAGGGCAATGTAACCCATAAAATCATAATGGGTTGGCTTGAGTGGAAGGCCTTTCTGGCTTATTATGTAATCGAAGGATAGCAAAAAAATTGAAATGGAAGTCTTGTAGAACTGCTCTAAGCCAAGTGATGCTACATGGGACAATTTTGTGCAACTAAGAGACAACAGAAACTTTATAAGCTTAGCTGAAATGAGGATGTTCAGATAGATGAGTGATAAGTCTAGGAGAGAGAGATTTGGAAAAATAAACTCATGAATTAGCAGGGGTAGCACACACTGAAGATAGGTGCCAAAGATTCCCTTGACTTTCTTACCTTTTTATATTAAGTAGTTTCATAAAAAAATAAAGAAGATTAGTAGATGCTATAGTAAAGAAAAGTGATAGGGTAAGTATCAATGGAAATGCTATGGGAGACAAAATGTAAATAAAGATGAGATACTACAGTAAATGGATAATGAATTTACTAAACTTTAACTGAACATATAGCCTTGTAAGAGCGGAATGGTGCAAAAAGTACTGGCGGCTCCAGAATTTTTTGTCAGGGTAGTCATTAAATAACTTTAAGGTCAACCAACCCTATTAAAAAACTTTAGGTAAAGAAATCTAATATGTCGATATTACCAATTTTGCAACAGAATATACATAATACAATAACATTACGAATTTTCTCTGCAAGTTTTTCATGTTTTGACAAAAATTGCCAATAAAAGTTGCAAATAGACAGTTCAGTGGTTTAGATGGATAAAAGCAAAAAATAGTTAACTAATTTTACCAGGCATGTTTGGGTGCCTCGGTTTTCCATTATGCATTTGGCATTTTGCTTGTTTGGCCGCACATTCCTAAATCTATTATACCTAGAGACATTTGAAAAAGGAACAAAAGAATGAAGAATCTAAAAATCACCTCTACAGGAGTGAGGAGCCTTTTCATTCTCATTATAAATCTACACACTATCATTCTACAAAATATATTCCGCACATTATCATCCAAATACTTTTACAGGTTCTGATTATAATCCAAGAATTTATAAACTACAATCAATTGACAGCAAAACTAAATGTTTAGGTAGATGGAATTTAGCAAAAAGCATGACGACTGTATGCAAGTGGACTGCATGGTTGTTCATATTGTTTTTGACAGGGTGTTCAAGTAAAGGAATTACATATGTATAAAATCATCACATAAAAAATATTATTTGGAATTTGCCTACTCTAATCACTGAGTAGAGCTGCCAATGGCAGAATGATTTATGTAGCTGATTCGCACTCAAAAGTGCGTATTTTCTACGGCAAAACCCCTTGACTTACATGCGTTTATTATCTATTGATCGCATTTTATGTGATTTTATCATTTAACGCGTGTTTAGGTTGTTAGTGTGCAAATAAAGTATTTGGCAGGAATTTATGAGGTTCGGAAAGTTAACGGAAATCAAGTCAAGAAGTTGGAAGCAAAGAGGAAAGAGTGAAGGCAAAACGTCCAATCAGTACTACCAGTAGTAGAAGACACTGACTTTTGAAATTTTAAGACAGAACCTTCAATAACCGGTAATAGGTATTGAATTACCGGTAATAAAGTGCATTGTCGGAATTTTGCAAAGAAAAGGAAAAAGAGACGGAACCTGCAATTACCGGTAATAAGAGTGCAATTACCGGTAATAGAGTGCATTGCCTGAATTTTGCGAAGAAGAGGAAAACGAGACGGAACCTGCAATTACCGATAAAAGGTACTCAATTACCGGTAATAGAGTGCACTGCCCAAAATTGGAGAAAGCTGGAACTACTGCAAATGGACATGTATTACCGGTAATAGGGCGCATACGGGATTTTTCTTATGTTTTGGGATAAAGATCTTTTAAGTGTTATCTTTATCTTTCTGTTAGCTATGAGATTTATTTAGTAAAACTTTGATTAGGATTAGAGATCATCTTTTGATAGTCAAGTTTTAGAGAGAGTTTTACTTTGATTGCAACATTGGTTAGAAAGATTGGAGGATTATTATTGGAAGTTATTATTTTTCTTTTCAAGTTCTTTATCTTCTTTATCTCAGTTCGTTTATTTCCCATGAATTCTATTCAAACTATGAATAGCTCTCAAGATTCGGTTCGAAAGTGAAACATCGAACCATGATTCAAGGTAAATCAATCCTCGCATAAAATTCTTAATTTCTAATATCGTTTTATCAAATCAAGTATTATTTTAAAATCAATTGAAAGTTTTGTAAGATTTTTGCTTGCGTGTAGACAATCTTTATTGGCACACGCAATTCTTAAACCTCTACAAGGTTTTGATTTGAAAACCAAATTTTTCTATCTTATTTATAAAACGATCATCAAATATTTCTTGATTTCTATAAACCCTATTTTTTCCGTAATCCGATAAAGTTTCGATGTTATAGAACCGAAGTTGAGTTATTTCAGAGGATTGACTTATCACGAGTCACGGTTGATGCGGATCCCAAGAAATGGGTCTATTTCCATTAATCAATTTTCTCAATATTTTGCCCCAATATCTTCACACGATCATATTTTTCCAAACTTTCTATTCCTCTCTCCTGATAAACTTCCAAACTACTTGTTCCTTGTGGAATCGACTCCGAACTTCCGGATTATCATGCAACAACCGATCAACTGATCCTACACTTGGGATACATGTTTTATTGACACCGGTTGATGACAAGCAGTAGTCGATCTGAATTGAAAGGAAAACAGGGCTTTTTTTGGTGTGGCTAAGTTAGGACATGCAAGTCAATGCAAATTACAATCATAACTATAAAACAAATTTGGATTTCAAACTAGTTGGATCTTTTATGGCTAGGTTAGGACATGCATCAACGCAAATTGCAATCATACTATCAAATAAAAATGGAATTCAAACCAGTTGAGTCCTGTAATAGTACATGATGTTCATACTTAAAACATGAGCAAATTGCCAAATATGAACTGTAAAACAACTCTTGTGCGGAATTAAAAAACACAAACAAATAGGTCAAATCAACCATTGATGAACAGGATAAATAAATTTCGGAACGTATCATAGCAGATTGTTGGAACTAAATGAATCTAAAGGACAAATTGAGTGAAATATGCAAAAGGAAACACATGATCATGAGAGAGAGTAAAACAGTGCTGTCAAAAACAAGAGCTTGCCTTGGACAAATTTATCACCGAGCTCAATTATTGAGTCATCCATCAATAACCGTAATACTTGCTCTGCTCTTGAATGCAACTTCTGCGAAGCTCCTCTCATAACATACCATAGTAAAGCACTAACTCCTGATTTTCTATGCACCAGTGGTTTCTTTGCAACTTCAACCATGACTTTTCTAGTACCTGCTTAACCACATGATGCTCCTTTTCATATCACAGAAACTCAACTAACCAAAGCAACAAACAAAACTACTTTCCATTTGTGGATCTAGATACTTCCATAAAAACTCTAAATTCAAGATGCATGAGCAAGTCGACTCCATGGCAATTCAGACAAATGCAATGAATAAGAAAACAGAGCAGTAAACAAAACTGATCTGGAAAATGACAACTTCAACTCAGATGGAATACATAACAAAGCATGCAATGATTTCCAAATAGAGCACCTTTCCAGCTTTAGAAAATCGAATTTAAGGTACTTTGACTCTTGCTTTATTTTTTCATAACAAACTAGATTATAAGTATGATTTTGTTCGTGTCTACAAGTCGAGCCATATGGAGTACTTTTTGAATCTGCAATCCATTGCACAAGAGCTTTAGATATAAGTCATGGTTTATATATGGTACATATACAAGATTTGCCTATTCATATGATTCCAAAGTTAACAAACCCCACATACTTCTCTTGCTTGGTAACCGCACCACAGGGACAATGTATAATATGAAATGTTCAGAACTCCAAAAGAAACACTCCAACTTTTGTCGCCAAATTTTCAAGACAAAATGTTCCACCGAAATTCTCCATATAATGTTAAAAGCCTGAGCATCTAAAGTGTAATAAAACCGTCTTCTCACCATAATTTCAGAATCCACCTCTTTGAAACAAAATTTATTTCCTTAACAAGATTATTTGTTATTAGAGATGCCACAAGCTATCAAAGAATTTTATGGTTGTAAGAAAATGATGGCAAACAGATAAGGAAGGTACAGAGTACAAAAAAAATGAATCTTATATTTCAAAATACTGCAAGATGGAGAGGGCTCTTCCATAAATGAAATTGAAACATAAAAAAAGGATCTTTGGGTATGGGACAAGTAAATTAGTAGTGTGCAGTACTTTCAAAGACATTGAGAAGTGCCCGAACACCCCACATAACGGTAATAACTTCTTCATAAGTTAAGAATACTCAAATTTGAGAATCTCTCTACTGGATGAACACTTGAGAATCTCTGTACTGGATGAACACAAACTACAGCAATAACTGAAAAGGGGTATACGTAATTTTTCATCACTTCAATTTTCAAACACCAATGAAAAGTCCAAAGTTAAAAACCAGAACTCCTACACCGCTTCCCCACTGGCCACTAAGGTGTAACCGGTGGGACTCTTTTGACCAGAGATCCATGCCAAAAAAAGTGCACACACACAAGCCTTGAGATCACAGTTACACAGAAGACTTAATGATGTAAACAAATGTTTTTGATGCATCACATAAGTCAGAATGACCTAGGTTAATACCCTTTATAAGCTGCTCAATAGGTGCATTTCTCAACAAGAATGCCACTGCCTCTGCCATAAATTCTTGCACGTATTCCTTCGGATAGTATCTTAATTTTGCTGAAACCCTTCAAAAGAGAGAAAGTATTACATATCAGCAACAAAATTTATAAAGTCTCCAAACACATCAATAAGCATGCAAAGAGAATTTTCCTCGGAAGGCCCAATCATATAGATGACAGAAGTAAGGTGTCCATGAGAAACCATGACACTTAGTATTGATGATCAAATGGTACCAAATTTTGAAACTCACAATATCATTTGGGACTCCAATATATCACCTAAACTTAAAAGTTTTTGCAACGACACCTATTTACTACTTACTTTCACAGTAGTATGCTATAACAAAAACATAGATCAACCATCCTTGAATTGCCTGGTGACCTTAGAATTATAATGGAGTCTATGGAGATTATTTCATATAATAAGTATTGATTGGGTTGTCCCGCCTTCTTGTGTTTCTGGACTTAAATTCTTAATAGAAATCTCACAAATAGAGTGACAAAGGTAGAACAAACGAATGGATTCACCATCTGTTCATTGGGCAAGGAGGTTAGGTAGTTGTTCAGGCACCGGCAAGAACAAGTTGATCTTCCAAGTCTAGGAAACTCCCTCTAACCAACAATGATTGTTGGTCAAGATAGGAACTAATTACTCAATATCATCCGAACAAAAATTTACTCACAAATCTTTAAAATGTTCATCATTGTTTATAAACACCTTCAGATTCAAAAACTTAATGATCCTAAGTTCATCTTGTTTCTCAGCAACATTTTCTCAATACTCCAAGAGCTACTGAGGTCTTGTTTTAGGGATATGTAAAGTAGTTTGATGCGGTTCAACACCAAACCACAAGCCATCCACAAAAAAACTACCTTTTATAGACAAGTTAACAAATCTGGGGATATTCGAAGTTGTTTCCATACTCTTATTTCTTCATTTCCTGACTTCCAAAGGACAAAACTGACATTTTCTTGCATATTGTCTAATAAATTACTACAATTACGGCATTCACACACCTGAGAATGTGGACAACATCTCTCACAAGATATTTCTGCAAATACATCATGATATATGACCATGATGTGAAAATCTGTCCCACAAAAAACAGTTTTTCAGTACCAAAACAATTTTCAAAATGACAGCAAGAATCAGAAAATAATTAAATTTCAAGAGATTCTAGCTTATACCTGCTCAATTATCTCTGGTTCTCTATCAGCTCCACCTTTGAGAAGAGATACTAGAGAATCAGCTACCCTCTGCAGAAACCTGAAAATTTTCAGGTGCACCAGAATATGTTACACAGAAAAATATGTGCAGCTTTACTGTAAGCAACAACTCCACCTGAGTCGCATAGAACTACAATTATATCAAGTTAGTATCCATATCATCAAAGAGATCTGAACCATCACCAAGGGAATCAAATCCCTTAACACTAACCAATAGTAAATTCAAAGTGCTGGTGTTAATGAAAACTGGTGCACAAAAACAGCCTTCAATAAATTGATAATATCAATCCAAGTCAACAAGAAACTCACGGGGGGAAGTCCTCCAGAAGATCTCTAGACAAGGCAGCAATCAACCTGCAGAAGAGAACCCCATTCTTAAACAAAATTGTCCTAAAGAAAAGATTGAAAAGATTAAGGAGGATAAAGAAAAGGATACCCCATTCAGTATGAAAATAAGTTCTTTTAAGCACAAGGTATATGCAGGCTACATGAAACTCTAGAGAAAGTAAATATAGAGAAGTGGCAATATCTGGAAATTAGCTTGATTCTAAGACCAGACCAACCAGAACCACTAGCCATGATCCTAGCACTAGGAAGCTTGTTTTATGGCTACCAAGATTAGGTACTAATCTGGTACATTGTCCATGTGTTTCCTAGTTTTCCGAAGGTCATGAGTAGTTTCGTAATTTGCAGATCAAGGGCAGTAGGGGTTAGAAGTCTTAATCAGCATTAGCCAGTGGTTCGAAAACAAATGAAATTAGTAGGTTGAGTAGTTTCCTGATTTGAAATCTCAAATCCCAGTCTTAGTTGGTTAAGCAAACCTCAAAGTTATATATAGCTATGTTGTCAAACTTCAAAATTATAAGAGTTGAACATTTAGAGAAATTTGAGAGCTTAAAAGTTTTTTTTTTTGTGAGTTGTAATGCAATTCTAACCCTTGGTGTGATGCTTTGGGCATATAGGTGTGATGCCTAGTTCTAGCAGTTATTCCAAGAATATATCTCAATTGACTTTGTTTTTCACTTCTGCAAAAAAACAGCCGTAATTAACTTTTTACGGATATTGTTCATAGCACACAAGACAACCCTGTCCTGGTACCGTTTCCCCTATTTAGTTAATCACCAAGCCTAATCCCCCGCTTCGTTACGAAAGCCGTAAAGTTTCTTTATTATCCGACATCTGGGAAAGTATATACCACACGAAACAATGAGCCTACAGGGCAGTATCATCTAATCCAACACACATTATGGCAAGGGAATTGATCTTAAGGTACAGGTAAATATAGAAGTACAGAACATAATGTATTCACAAGGAGTTGAAGTTCGTGTTCATTCCTTCAATAAGATTGCATTAACAATTCCACCTTGCATCAAATAACAGGAGCAGAATCCCACTAGACAGAAGTGTTGACTTTAGCAGCTCCTAAATTTCTCACAGGTAGCAGACTAGGAAAGGTATTATAAGAAAAAAGCATACAAAATTTTGTATGTACAGAGCAATGTGAAACACGAATCAGGTGACAAGAGTCGTCAAGTTTTCAAAATCTTCAGTAACTAATCTTTTCATTGTTTTATTCTTAATTTATTATCTGCTACATACCAAATATCTTTCTGGTTGTATGAACAAGAAAAATCTATGTTAATTTTTCCTTTTGCCATGAGATATATTGATTAAATTGGGGCATTGTGGACAATAGTATTGGAAGTGGCCTTCCAGGTTATGGGCGGGCACTACAAGGACTCGAAGTGTAGTCTCAGAGAGCGAGACAGAGATGGCACTGCAGAATGGTCAACCAGAGAGTGATGTTTGCATAAATGAACTGGTCTTTGTATTATTGGATCTCCCTTTATATAGGAGGTTGGAGGAGGGGTCCAACTTACTTGAGGTCAGGTGGTCAGTGGTCCTCCTGGTTGGCTTAACAGGTAGGAGGTGATAGAACCTCCTTTGCTTGTCATAGGGCCAAACCTAACTTGTGGGATTTCGTAACTTTAAGCTATTAGGCAGTAGATAAAACACGCCTTCCGAGATGTCAGACGTCTTGGTCGGCACCACCTCTATATGTTACTAGTCAAGGTAGAGTTTGCCAGGGCAAGCTCAACCTCCAAGCAAATCCTTTGCTCTAGCCTCCAAACAACACGCCTCCTTTGGTCCATGCAAGGTACCTAGGCTTGCTACCGGCAAGGTTTTGTTAGAGTCAGCTTTGATAGTATGCCGTGTACTCGTGGAGCTCTAAAGGTTTAGAAGTTAGCAAGGCCCAGTGTTCTAAAAATCGGATTAATCGACTGATTAATCGATAATCGGTTGGTCACCTAGGCGACTACACCCAAATCGCTGAGACAAATCGGCTGGTCACCTAGTCGGAGTCTAATCGACGACTAACCGGACCTTCGATTGGGAAAATGGAAATCGGCAATTAAAATGACGTAGTATAAATTCAGTATTACTAGGGTTATAAGGACTGTTACAGAACTTATAGAGCTACAGTTCTCTCGATGTCACATCTCTCTCTCTCTCTCTCTCTCTCTCTCTCTCTCTCTCTCTCTCTCTCTCGTCTCTCATACTCTCATTACACTTTACAGTTTATAGATATATATGTATTATAGAATATCAGTATTATATTATAGCTTATATCAGTATAATGGTGTATAATATCTGTATATTATATCAGAATAACCTTGAACTTTGTAGAAATATTTATTACAAAAAGGAAAAAACCCGACTAATCCTCCTAGACCGATTAATCCCCGATTAATAGGCCTAAGCGCTAGAAGGTCCTCCACCGCCCGACTAGCGCCTAGCGAATTTTAGAACATTGGCAAGGCCTAATGGAGAATGATCTTTGGAGGTGAGCTCTAAAAAGTTTAGAAGTTAGCAAGGCCTAATGGAGAATTATCATTGGAGGTGAGCTCGCTATTTCTGGAGATGAGCAAGCTCAACCGATGGCAAGACGGAGAGGCAGCCTCGGTTACAAAGAGATGGAGACCTCGCCAACAATACAATGTGGGAGGACTTTCGAATACCACAAGCATCAACAGTGACAATGTGTGAGACAATTCGGATACAGAAAATGATTTTACTTCATCACTATGAGACACGAGTCAACCCAATCACAGCAAAGAAGCCTCATGCATGGTGCACAATCCCCAACTGGACATTGGGTGAAAAATGGAGGCTGAGACCTCTTTTAGAACTTACCCTCAAGCTCTCTACTAGTAAGAATTGCACGGTTGTTGTCTTATTGTGCCACGTGTTTGAACACAAGTTAGCAATGTTTGAAAGTTAATATCGATAGAACGTCCAAATATGGCCAACTCACTTGGGTAATTTAACAAAGCCAACAAAGGCCGATTAACAAACCGAGTATAGTAATAATGTAAACTTAAATATAGACACCAGAAAGATGCCTACACATGGCAAAAGCCGTCTACAAATCAGATACCTTGTTAAAGCGCAAGAATCTCCAAACGGAGTTTGATGCTAGAAAGTAGTATGAGTGCGTACTAGAAACTATTGTGTACCAGTACTCCAACAGAGCTCATGTTACCATCGCACAAAAGCACTCTATACAGTAGTTGGTTATTGCTTATTTATATTCCCTTTTATTTGAGTTATCAATATCACCTAGGACTCATAATGAAAGTAATATTCTCATTTGACTCTCACCCCATGCAAGACATTCAAGCAACTAGGATTCCATTATAATGCAGATCTTTATCAAAGCATAAGCAATATAGTTCCATGAAATTTTCGTCGTATGTTTAGTTCTTTGAGAATAATAGGATCTTACTCAGCTTACCCCCACGGTAACAGGTGGCAGAGGTGAAACCCACAACAAAATTGTAAAATCTTTATATCGCAAGTTATGGATTCTGAAGGTCGGGTAAGTTTGGTGCTTGAAGGGTTTTTGGTTTCGACAAGTTTACTTAATGTCCCATAGAAAAAACTCTAGGAAGGGTTAAGTTTATGGCAGTGTATTAATGGGTGATATTCATGGCAGCGCCACTACATATGATATACGAATGAACACTTTTAACTAATTATTTGCTATAATCACATCCCACAGGAACTGTAAGGATAAAATATATAACTTCAGTTTTAGGAAAGTTTCTCGTTTCACACTAACAAAAATCTATCAAATCAAGAAAGCTTTTGATTTCCCACTCATAAACAGCAATCTCACCACACTAAATTGCAGAACGATATGTTGTGATACCTGAGAATGGGCTCAAGAGATAGTCTTCCTTCCATGTGCAATCTAGAAAGAAGTTTCGAGAGTATCAATTCCTTGTGCAGTATTATCTGCGGTAATGTTTGCACCAAGGGCGTTATTTCCTCGTAAAAGGAAATAAAATCCTCAGCAGTGTTTAGCTCCTGTATAGGTGATGAAGAAATTAACAGAAGTTTCACAACAAAGAAACCATGATAAAAACAGTAGATATTTAGATCACCAAAACACTTCAGTTGATTGTGTAAGGAAAAGAATTAGAACATCCAAATTCTAGGATAAGTAGAACAGTCAGTAACGCTTGCAGAAAATCCTAAAATGCCTATTATAAAGGCTAAGCATGGCCTTAAATCACGATCATTTTCACAACAGCCTAGGGAGTGCCTTGATACACTTTTCTTAACTTGTGCAGCCAACCAATCGAAGAGAAACCATGAGAAATGTTTATTGAGCACATCTATGGTCAAGTTTAACTAAGAATACATACATACAGCTCACGGGAAAAATCTCTCTTTGCAGCCCACTTAAAGCCCAAAAAACCTAAGATGAATGGTACCTCTTAAAATCATGAAAGATGAAATTAGAACTACTAGAAGCATACTAGGCTTACTAGCGACAAAAACATACAAACATTCAAGTAAACTTGAACTTCATGGACAAGGTTAAAGACTCAAAATCAAGGCCAACTGTATATTATAGGCTGACCAGTTCCTTGTCATCAGGCCATACATAACTCCAACAACCACAAAAACAAAGTAGTCAATGAATAGTAGAGGCAATGTGCCAAGCGAAGTAGTACAGATACAACCACGAGACACTAATACAATCGAAAATCTTCACGAAAATAAGGAAGAACAGGACACGAATACAGTAATTTATTATAAATATGTCTAGATATACACGAACTTTAGATAATCATATATCATTCTACAAAAGAAGTGAGATGCAATTCTCCACATTATTTAAAGGTGGAAAGTGGATGTAAACGTAAAGTATCATACAAATACTCTATTAGCCAAAAAGTTGCAATTTTAGGCTTTCAAGTTCCAAAGTTCACACCCTTTTCTCAAACATTCAGTATCAGGCACAATAGGCCGACTAATCTGGGACCACTCCCAGCATCCACCAGCTACCAAGTTATAATAGGCACAAACCAAATTATTTTCATTTTCATCACAACGTCCCAAATTACTACTTCCATTGTTACGATGTTTCCTGTAATCACCTAGACAATGGACTTGTATCCCCGGAGTGTCCGAAGTGTGTCCAGTTCTAAAAAAGTTAAAACACACGTAAACAGGAATGTCTAACTTGTGTGGGGGCCTGACCAACAAGGTCCATGTCTGTTTATCTTCTAGAGGTGATTGTGCTTCCCTGGTTCACTGGTTGCATGCCATTTGTCACTTCCCTCAAAATCAACAGTCACAAGCTGTCCCGGTGACTGAATCAAATCAGAGCACTTTCTTCTAATCTAAGAATCCACAGCATTATATTCTTGATAGTCTAGATAGTCTAAGTAATGCATCATTTTCAACAACAAACAAAAAGAATCTGAATTAAATAGTCTCCTCAAATCTCTCTGCTGGCCAGCACAATATGCTAGACCAGCACCATATCTAGAAAGGATGACCTTCGAGTGAATTGCAGTACAACATTGCCCTGTTAAGAGGGAGAAAGCGAAGTTCCGGATGACTTTGTAATGTACCTCCTTGTGGCTTGTGGCACCTATTTTCATCTCAACTCACTTGTTAACAAGTTTATAATTATCCACCTTTCAAAAAAGTAACATCTCTTTGGTTCCATTTTAAAAAAAGAACTATTACATATGGAAAGCCTTCCCAATAAAAGCTTAAACATAAAATAGAATTGATGTGACTTCTTAGATTTTCAGCATATAGAGCATGTTATTAAATATTCTCAGTATAAGTTCCAGTTAAGACAGAAAATGTAAGAAACGTTGACATCTCAACAAATTTGAAATTTAAATAAATACCATTCATTCGCTGCAAAAACGACACAGCAAAAGGTGAAAACAACAACTAGACATAGCAATAAAACTAGTAGTTCTCCATTCATTCAAAAAAAAGCCACACAGAAAAAGGTAAAAAAATTAAAAATAAAGTACCACATACCCTCCATTCAACAAGATGGTCCCGGAAAAATGAGGATCCATCGGATGGCTCAGACTTGAGAGGATCGAGACTTCGGAATACATCAATCTCAATTTCCTCAACACGTTGAGAAAATGTCTTGAACTGCAGATTAAATTCCAATACCAAACACTTAAACACCATACAACAATTCCCAATAATCAAAGAAAGACATACACAACTGTATAACCCGCAAATTATATTGGTTTTACCATGGGTTTTTTATGTTTAATTGCCAAGAAATTGCAGGGAGAAAAAAGAAAAAAAATAACTAAACTAAAACAACAACTCAAAACCCAAAAAAAAAGACAAAAACAAGTGCTAAATTCTGGAGTTGGACAAGTTATACGCTGGTTCTTCCTGTTTGGTTGCTAAGACGCCGCAGGAAACAAGAACAGAATAAATGACACAAATTAACAAAAATATAAATGCAAAAAAGTTGAATTACAGTAGGTTTTCTAGTTCTGCCCGTTTTGTTGCTAGGAACCGCAGGAAAACGCGCGCAGAACTAATAACAAAGAGGCAAAAACAAACCACGAGGAGCTATTCATAGAGAGATTACCACAAAGCGCCTGCGACCTGGAGACTTGTTCAGAGACTTCACAGCCTGAGCTTCCGCCGCCGTCGCCATACTGTATAAATAGCAATATGTATGTATTTTCTAACTATGTTTTTATATATGTGGGCGGAGAGAGAGAGACAGAGCAAATCCTACTGCCGCTTCAGCTTCTCCTTCGGCTGTAACATAGGCTCTCGGAAGCTACGGAGTTGAGAGAGAGAGAGGGGACGCGCGCTCAAGGGTTCTCATACAGTTATACCCCTTATTCCAGAGAAATACGGCCGGTTTAGGAATCAGCATTCAACGGTCCAGATTAACTCAAGTCAATAAAATTAACTCAAATACTGTATAATTATTTGATTATTATTTTATTTTTATTTAAAAAAATTATATTTTTATTTTTTATCAGATTATTAATTCGTCCCGACAAGCGTTTTCAAAAAAATTATAAATAATGGACCAAATTTTAAAAAAATTCAGAAAAGACAAAAATAATTTAAAAACAGAATTTTTTGTAGATTCGTCTCATCGAGACGGACTAATAATTCATAAAAAATTGAGTCCAACATAACAAATACGAAAAAAAATTAAATAGAGACAAAACTCAATTATAAATAATCGAGTTACGCCAAATTGGGCCTCAATTTTCTCAAATGAGACAACATCGTTCGTTTCCTTGCCTGGAGTATAAGAAAAACAAGAACTACCAAACACAAAAGGAGACTCTCATAGAGTTCCGTTTATACTCAAGGGCCGATTGGTTGAAAAATTATTTTTAGAGAATAAGTTATTAAGGAGATAAGATAATAGGGGTATTATTTTTAGAAGTTTGGCCCACATTGATGTGATATTTATAGGGGATCAAAAAATAGATAGTTTGGATAAAGTATTAAAAAATAAGATAAAATAATATTTGATTTGGATGGAAGATAAAATAGCAGGATAAGATTATTTTGTAGTTGTAATAAGAGAAATAAGGTATTATTCTTGGATACTATCCGGAGATAACTTTTGGACCGGGGGAGAGTGCCCAAAAATAATCTCCCTCTATCCCTCTTAGGTGCCTGTTTGGATGGGGGAAAGCCCGCCTTAAAACTTTTCACCCTGATTAGGGGTGGCTCCCCCAGTTTTTGGCACCATTTGGAAGCCCTAAATTCATCCCCTCTAACTTTTCACCCGGTCTTCCATTTCACGGCTGAAGCGCTTCGATTTGAGTTACGAGTTCATGTACCTCTTTCTTCTCTATTCTCTTCGTTTTTATCTGTGTAAGTCAATTTATGTTCTTCGTTTCTGGATAAGGAAGAAAGTAGGGTTAGTATATGCGTATCTGAATTTCAAATAAGTTCGTTTGTGTTTTGTGGTTGCTGAATGGAAACAAGATCTAGAAGTTGCACATTTGGACCCATTCGTAATTTCTTCTCTATTTACCATAAACTAAATACTAATTTCTAGGCCATTAATAGCCATTTATATGACCATGGAAATTGCAAAAGCAAAAAAAAAACTAGTCACAAATCATAGCATCCGTTCGCTTCCTCCATTGAAACCTTTGTTTATTTCATTGATGACAACAAAATCAGTATATGTGAACTTTGGTAGAAAGGTAATTAACATTGAACTTCCTTTGGATTTTATGATATTATACTAGCACCTTGTAAGTTTGAGAAATAGATTTCCTACCCATTTCAATTGTCGCATTGCAATTTATTCCTTCTATTAGAGTCTACAAATAAATTGTGATAGTTTTAGTTTATTTTAGTTTATAAACTATAAATAAATAAATAACAATTTC
This sequence comes from Arbutus unedo, assembly GCA_014822125.1. Taxonomy (NCBI): domain Eukaryota; kingdom Viridiplantae; phylum Streptophyta; class Magnoliopsida; order Ericales; family Ericaceae; genus Arbutus; species Arbutus unedo. The sequence goes on from JABCMJ010002664.1 coordinate 49,952, forward strand.
ATTTTGTCTTAATACATTTCATATATTGATGGTGTCATTTTTGCGTTCAAGTTTTTTAAATTCATCATCTAAAGAAGAATAATGAAACAAAATTAAAAGAAGAAAAATGGCACAAGAATTAAGAATTACTGGATTGATCTTTTTCATAAAAACAAGTCAAAAATAAGAAGTTTCTAACCTTGTTGTAGATTGACCAACCAAATATCGTTCTTCTTACGACAATCTCGTAGTGAAAAACATGGATCATACATTTTGTAATTATAATTTTCTGTTATTACCAATGTTGTGTCAGTAGAATACCTTGAAGACATGTTAGTATTTTTATCAATGATGATGCATTTGTGATACCAATTTAGGAGTTGAAGGAAATCCTGCACAAAAAAAGAATGAAAAACAAGAAACAACTAGCAAGAGGGAAGATAGGTAGACAATTAAATAATGGCACGACAATAAACTACTTTAGACAATAGTGGATTTAGATGTTATTGAATGGAGAGAGACATGGAGGGACGGTAAATTCAATAACTCCTTCCAGCATCTTTATAACCTTCCTCATTGTAGGCCTTAATGAGGGGTCTTCTTGGATGCACCGAGTGGCAATCATGAAAGACCTATCCAATTTCTTTCCATCAATGAAGGCCTCCATGTCCTATCATTTAAGGCCCCCCATTCTATGTACATGTCTCTTCCCTTGTGATGCTTATGGGGACATGAAGTCATGTTCCATCAAAAGTAAAAAACATCTTTGATTAATGGTCCTTTTTGTCATGTCTAAATTGTGTCTCAATTACTCCACAAATAACTTGGCTTAAATAGAAATCCCATTGTTTAACTTTGTTTTATTAGGAGGATGGAAAAACTAAACAGAAAACAATTAAGAAGAAGTCAAGAGCAATAGGCAATCATTGCGCTGAACACCTTCATTCATGTTGCGTTGAGTGTGTTTTGGCTTTACCTATTCATCCTTTCCACGACACAGTATCCCCGTCCCGAATGTGCCCAGAATCCAAACTTCTATCAGACCCAAGTAAATGCCGTCAATAGGCTCGTAAATGGTAATGAAGTTGATTGTCATGATCAGCCGAGGGTAAATAGGCATACGTTTTTCTTGTGTTGTTTAATTCGAAGAGTTGGGTTAGGGGACTCGCGATTCGTATGCCTTGAGAATAGGGTAGCTATTTTCTTGTGGATCCCCGCCCACCATATAAAGCAAAGGCGTGCCAAACATCAATTTTGGAGATCAACTAAAATGATAAGTAGGCTTTTCAATGTCGTACTCCAAGCCGTGTTGTGCCTTCATAAAATGCTCCTCGTAACTCCCAAGCCTGTACCTGCGAACTACAATGACAATAGATGGAGTTGGTTTCAAGTACACTTGTTTTATAAATTATTCTACTTATTCCATCTTGTTTCCTCAACTCCATGGTATGTACTTACAATAACCTACTCAAATTATCGTAGAATTGTCTCGGGGCTTTGGACGGGACCTTCGTTCCAATTGATCCCCCGATAGCTAACAAGTCACGCTATAGGTCAAGGAAGGGAGACATTGCCACAAATATTTTGGGTGTTTGTACTTGAGACCTAAAATTTGTGTTCATCTTGTCTAGATGGGAAGGGTCAGCTACTGACTCTAGAATCCTCAAAGACACCATCGCATGACCCAATGGTTTAAAAGTCTCCCGCGATATGTTCCAACTCATAACTTCACCTTCCCTTTCAATCCATTACAATTACAAACCGTCCTTTAACCTCGTTGAATGCCGTTAATTATATTGGTTATAGGACATTACTATCTTGTTGATGCTAGATACACAAATGGGGAAGGTTTTCTATCACCGTACAACGGCCAATGATATCACCTGAACATTTGGAGGCAAGGTCACATACCGGCTAGCAAAGAGGAGTATTTCAACATGAAGCACTCCGCTGCTAGGAATGTCATTGAGAGAAGCTTCGGTGTTTTAAAAATGCAATTTGCAATATTGAGGTCTCCCACTTATTATCCTATTCGGACTCAATGTCGTATTGTCACGGCATGTTGGCTTCTTCACAACCTCATTAAAAGACACATGCCTAATAATCCCTTTGAGTTGGAGTACACATAACGGGAACAAGAGAACCTCCACAATGTTGAGGTAGATGACGATCGCATTTCTACCATAGACACTTCCAATGAGTGGACCACGGAGAGGGATGCGTTGGCTACTGCCATGTACAACTATTGGCTAGCAAATGGTGGGGGACAAGAGGTTTATCCACCATGATTGAGGCACCTTTTTGAAGTGTTTGTAATAACAACTTGCTTTTACGTCTTCACATTAAGTGTTTGAAGAACTACTAATGTAATCGTCGGAACTCCGACGATGATTAAATTTGAACTACTTTTATTATAAAATTGTAATTCATTTTGCCGTTTCATAGTTTTCCAATTGGCACCTCATTCGTTTACACTTATTGTCCAATTTAAATGCATTTGCAGCAATGGAAACCCAAGAAAGCAAGGTGTGTACCAAAAACACACCAAGGACCCTCGGGTGTGGAGGAAAGTGGAAAAAGATGCTCTAATTATAGTCATGGTAAATGAAATTTGTGACAAGTGGAGCGCCGATAATGGCTTTAGACCCCATTTTTTCACCTTGATTGAGAAAGAATTGGTGAAAGTGTTGCCCGAAAGTCACATTTAGGTCTCCCCTCACATCGACTCTAAGGTCAAGTATTGAAGACAATTGTACCACAAAGTTTTTGACATTATATCACTTAGTGGATTTGGTTGGGATAATGTCAACAAACGCATCGATGTGGAAGCATCAGTGTGGAACGACTATGAAAAGGTAACATCCACAAACTTTGATACTAGTATGTTAATGCATGGGTGATTGTTTTAAACTATCAATGTTTGTGTAGGCCCACCCTAAGAAGGCAAAAGAGGTGTAGGGAAGTGTTTTCCTTACTATCAAGAATGAAAAATTGTGTTTGGAAAGGATAGGGCAACTGGAGTGAGGGCGGAGGATCCTACGCAAATGGAGGAATTCGAAGCCCCTAATATTTGTAAAGAAGAGATCGGCATAGAGGATCCTTCGCATGTGGCACAACCGGATCCACAACAACCTTGTAATGAAGGGCTAAGGCAAGGGGTAGGAGAAGATGATTTCTCTGAAGTATTGTATGATGATGATGGATTTTTGAATTCATCATACTCGAGCATGGGCTCCACCCTCCACACCTCCACACCAACAGGCTCCACCCCCCACTCCTCCATGCCTTCGGTCTTTACCCTTTGCACCTCCACACCTATGGGTTCCACACCTTTGGCCTCTGCACGTCGCATGTCAATCCCAACGTCCACCATGCCTCAGGCCAATGCCGGAACTAAAAAGTGAAAGAAGAGGACAAGAATGGGTGACGAGGAGTCGATGCTTGGAAGCATAGGCAATTGGATTAAGGAAAGCTTAGGCTATATGGAAAAAATGGCCAATGCAATGGGGTATGAGAAGGACTTATCTGCTCGTCGCTCGACGCTTCCGACGAAACTAGAAAAACTTGACATTACATTGACACAACAATTCAAGTTGGCTGCCATTATCGGTGAGAAGGACGAGAGGGTAGACCAATTTTTAAACACTTGTGATGATTTGAAGCAAGCTTGGGTTGAGGCCGTACTCAATGGACATGTGTTTGGTCCCGTTTAGGCACTCGTGGAAAAAATTTGACCAATTTTTTGAAGTGGCCGATCTTAAACGTCGTACACATTAGGTCCATTTCTGAAGTGGCTAGGATTTAATGCATATTAAGCATGTGGTCGTTTGATATTGTATAGGGATGAAAGACTTCATTGCTCATTTTGTATAACCGAAACTACAAACGATGGTAGATGAACTCTTTGTTATCTTTATGATGGAGTTTATGCACTTTATGTTTAAATTTATATTAAGTTATCTCATTAGTGGCCAATCAGAAGACACTTTA
>JABCMJ010002665.1:0-10548 GCA_014822125.1 Arbutus unedo
ATATTTATAATATAATATATGTGTGTATATATATATATATATATATATATATATATTGATAAAAAATAATTGATTTCCCGACCAAATAATTTTGGGTCGCCAAAAGTAATATTTTCCGACTAAATATATATATAAACATTTTTTAGACTTAAAAATATATATAAAAATATGAAGTTTCCCGACTAAATAGTGTTTAGTCGCCAAAGGATGTATATTTCCTGACCAAATATTTTTTGGTCGCCAAAAAATACCCTTTGCGGACCAAATATGTTTGGTCACCAAAAGTAACACATTTGCCGACCAAAATAGTTTTTGGTCGCCAAAGGTTCAATATTTCGCGACCAAATATTTTAGTCGGTAAATGTGTGGCTTTTGGCGAGTAAATATAATTTAGTCGCTAATTTTAGTCTGAATTCAGGTTTAAAGAGATCAAATATCTATCTTTACTTGGTCCATTTTATATAACATAGAAAGACTTTTGGCCCCACCTCCATAAATATGAAGAAGTGAAAAAAAAAATAAAAAAAAGACCAAGACCCAAAGCTGTACATTGGTCATAATAAAGAGTCGAATGTGATTATTTTTGGTCTTTATTCAAAAAAATTTTGTATTTATTATTTGTTTATCAATTTTTTTTGTTAATTATTGGTTCATCTCAACGAAAAAAATCTAAAATGTATAAAATTATGTTCAAAAGATAAAAAAAAAGTTCATTAAAGACGAAAATAAGTCAACATGGACACTGTTTTGAACTTTTTTTCGTCTTTTCTGGATTTTTTTAGTTTTTGAACATAATTTTATATTTTTCTGAAAACTCTTATTGAGACGAACCAATAATCGTAAAAAAATTGACACAAAATAAAAATTATAAAAAAAATTCAAATAATGATAAAAAATAATCAAACGATAATTCAATAATTACCACAAGACAAATAGACATGTTATCTCAAACGTTGCCCCAAAAGGGAGACCAAGAAGAAGACACGTACTTCAATATATATGTATCGTGGACTTGATGTACAATTGAATATATAATGTGATGTGTTAATAGCATTGTTCTAAAACAAAATTGCACAAGTACCTCAATTTTTGGAGAGGACAAATGTAGAATAAATGAATGAATAACATTGTTATATACAGAAAGGAGAGCCCGCAAGGAAGTTGTGCGACAAAACTATATCATTTTGCCGTAAAATATATTGTCCTAACTGTTTGAATAGTATTTTGTGTGTTAAAATAACATGCATGTTGTGTAATAAAATTATATCGTTTTGACACAAAATATACTATCCTAATTGCCTAAATAATATTTTGTTTGTTAAAATGATTTCGTTTTATTACCTCACAACAGGGGCCAAGTCCATTATATATGCACTCCTAGAATACACTTCTAAACATACATCTGTCTCTCACCAAGTGGGATCTCACTCCTCGTGTAGTGTAAGGTATTTTAATGTGTGATTGAGAAGTGTGTTTCCCATATTTGTTTCCAGAAACTTGGCCCAATATATAAGGCCCAAGATATTAAGATTACACGCTTCACACATTGCAAGTTCTTTACGTACCAAAAAATGAACACGAAACAAGTATAGGGGTGCCCATGTTGTCATCAAGTTTTAGCTTGCCATATCATAATTGGAAGTTTTCATTTTAGAAGTTCGAATATGTAAATCATATATGTAAAAGATTAGACTGATTGGATATTGATTAGTAAATTAATTAATTAACGAGTGACGAAAATTACAACGATTTAATTTTTTACACGGGAAATATAAATTTATAAATTATTAATAATGTCTTATCAACTTGATTTTTTTCTCATAAAATATTTATAAATGTTGAGATTCACAAAATGAAAAGTTCAGACTGTCAACATAAACACTATTAAATAACATGGCTAAGAAGTGTATTTGAGAGATTTGTAATTATCTTTTCCAAACAAGTCGATTACTTTTTAAATTCAAAGTCGTTGAATGAAAAGATAGCAATTACAAGCCAATGGAAAGAGTACATAAAAAATATGGAGATAAAGAAAGACTTCTCACTAGGGCTTTGTTTGATAACTTAATTCAATACTTAAAACTGAATAGATTAAGTGAAAAATGAATAAGTTGGTTTGATAATCAAAATTGGAAGTACTTAAAATATTAAGAGCTTAATGCAAATAAAGAGTAAAAAAATAAGTAACCACTCTCTACTTATTACTTATTACTTAAATGTTTATTATTTTGCCCTCCTCTAGTGTTTTTTTATTGATATCTAATAATCATAGAGGTTCCCAACTTTCCCTCGCCTCTCTCTAAGTCTCGGCCCACAAAAGTCAAGGCTGGCATCGGGGTAAGCCCCGCAAGCCCTCGGGCTCTGGCAACCCAAATGTCGACACTGACAGTAGCAGCCGCACACAGCAACAGGCTCGGATTATATGTTTTTCTCTCGAACTTCTCTCGGACATGAATGTTATAATCCTTTAATAAATATCCACCAAAAACTTGCAATTTAGTTTTTCTCTTTGATCGAATGCAATCTAGTGCCTGTAGAATTTAGTGCCGTAACTATAAACTTGTAGGCAATATGATCGATGATCATGTTCACCCAATTATTTTATGTGTTTGACCTGACTCAATTATTTTACTATTTTTTATCTCTGTGTGAATTTTTTTGTATTTTTTTGTTTTTCGTTAATTTTTTTTTGTGAATTATTAGTTCGTCTCGACAAAAGGTTTCAGAATAATTATAAATAATAGACCAAATTTGAAAAACATTCATAAAATATAAAAATAGTTTAAAAAACAGGTTCTTTTTGTTCTTATTTATCGCCTTCAGTGACTTTTTTTAACTTTTGGACATAATTTGTATTTTTTAGATTCTTCTTATTGAGACGGACCAATAATCCATAAAAATTTGAGGTCAAAACAACAAATTCTAAAAAATTTGAATAGAAATGGGACGTTTTAAGGAGCTTGGATCATGAGATGGACATTGTAAGGAGATTGAATTTTAAGTGGTATAATTTCAAAGCAGGTGGAGGATGGACTCAAGCTGACAAAATTTTAATGCTCAATTTACGTGATTAAATTGTAACGCAATTGAATACTATAAACTACTCTTGAGTGTCTAAAATGTAATTTTTGCTACTTCAATAATTGACGAAATTTCAGTGATAATAGTAATTAGTATTATTGTTGAGTGTCTTTCTAATATTTTATGTATATTATTATAATTTGGTAGTTGTATGTTTGTCTATATAATTAATTATAATTTACTAGTCCAACATGAATATTTGAAGGATAATATTGAAAAATTAATGAATTTCAGACTTCAGTTGCCTATACAGACCAAACAACTTATTTAATTTAATGCTTAAAATTCAGTGCATATCAAACAATTTTCTAACTTAAAAAATTTAGCTTTCAGCTTTCAGCTTTCAGTTTTATCAAACAGGCCCTAACTCTTGGTCTTCTAGTCGATATATAGCAATATAGTGTGTCTACTTGTCAATTAATTGAGAATAATATCGTGTTATTGAGTTTTTTATTGAGTCCCGACACGGTCAGGTGATTATAGCTTAAGTAATTATAGGCTTTCTAAACAAGTTGTGAAATTCTTGTAAAGAGAAATAAAACCCATCATAATCTAAATAACTTGATGATCTGATACGTTTATAATAAAAAACTCATCATAATCTAAAATAATTTGTTAAAATGTCATTTTTTTACTTTCCATGTATTAACCTCATTCTCAATCTCATTTCAGTTTCTTTTATTTCTTAATCTAAATTGCTTCCTTATTTTTTGGCATGTGTTCTTAAAGTATAATTATCAATTTCCTGTTAGCTTCTGATCTATATATTTTCATTTTTTCTCAACTCATTTAGAAAGTAGGAAGTAATTGGGTGGTATATATGCATAAAGACTCTACCCCAAGTTGTAAATAAAAAGAGCTGAAAAATCATTACACTAGTTCAAACACTACACAGCAATATTGCCATTAATATTAGGCATTCATACATAATAGTAGCAATTGGTCCTTAAATTTTACAGCAAAAGATCAGCAAGTGTTCCTGAAAAACAAACAAGCATACACACATAAACACACTCTTCAGAAGCAATCCATAGCTAGAAGTATTACAAGTTGACATAATTTCTTCATTGGACTATGTATATTCAACTTCCCAACCATCATCAACGTTATCATCCTCAAGTTCTTTACGAGTAGCTTGTATCCCGCCATGACCGTATTCAGCCTTTTCAACCTTGTCCGCCTCAATTTCTGCACCAGGAGCGGCACCACCTTTAGCCCCGCCATCGTATTCATCCTTCCGGCTAGACCTACTTCTATCCATTTTTTTGGTTACGCCGAAGTGCATAAGCAGAAGCCAGACGTGAGTCAGAAACTCCCCCCCATGTCGAAGCTCTTGAATGTGGTTCTTCACTGGGCATTTCTTTGCGGCGAAGCACAACATCTCCACCCATACCCCACCCATAATCTCCCACCTCTTTGGATTCCGCTCCAAAGCTTGGAAAAGTCTTTGTGCCTCGTTCACTTGTGTGATACTATCGGCATCACCTTCTCTCTCAACCCCCCCGGAATTAGATTTCCAAACTCCATCAAAAAGTTCCTTCATATCAACATAATACTCCGTAATCTTGTCATATTTGTCGCAGAAGGGAAATGTATCATGACATGCGACAAGCAAATACATCATGTAGTCTGAAAGTACTTTGACCTCCTCCTTACCAACAATTCCAGGATGATCTGAATTGTAGCAAAGTTGGGTAGCAACATGCCAGATGACAATACTTTGATCAAATTCTAGGTCAATACTCCACTTGAGTTGCTCCTCGAGCTGATTTCTGGAAAGGGTTCGCCCACCTCTTGCCACGGATAAACTTGGCAACCTATCAACATCTGCCACTTTCTTAGTTGAAGTTTGTACAGTATCAACATTAGCAATTTTCTCAGTTGAAATCCCCAAATTGTCAACATTTACAATTTTCTGAGTTGAAGTCTGGGAAGTATCAACATCTTCAGTTCTCTCTGATTTCTCAAGAAGGTGAATGATGATTAGACCTTTCAAATGTTGGGCTAAACTCAACTGTGAGCTAAATCTTTTCAACATTTTTTCCCTGCCAAACAGGTACTCCCAACTGCTATTGCACACTGTAGGCTTATAATTCGTGCAGAAGTCCCGAAAACTAAACTGGCCAATAACCCCAGACCACCTTTGGCTTTTAGAGATCAGAGACTCGTGGAGAAAGAGAACCGAAGTGCCCCAATTACTTGGACTCTTACATGCGCAAACCATGGCCCAATCAGAAACAAGTTGCACGACAACTCCGGCTATCTCTAGAAAAATGGCTCCAGCTAATAGAATGATGGTAATTGCATAATCACCTTCCAAATACCCTCGAGGCTTATCACACGTTAAAAACATCACTAGCACAGAAACAATTAAAGAGAAGCTGAGAAATCTAAGAATGCATCCCCACAAGGTAAAAATTGTTCCTACCTTGCTGAAGAGCATGTCGTATATCAAACCCAACTCAATCTCAATCAATTTCAAAGCATCAACAGCTTCTGTTCTCACTGATTCATGGAACTTTGTTACCATAAAGCTCACTCTGCTCGGATTACACCTGTAAGTTGGATTATGAGGCATTAAGGTCTGGAACCAGGAATAAGCTAGGAGCACTAGTTTCGCATTAGGCCTCGAAGCACTGATTTTGTCAATTCTGGATAAATCTATCTCAACAAAACCCTTGTAATTACCCTTGGATCTTGACCTGACTACCCAAACTCTCTCTCCGTACTTGATAATCCCAGGTACAAACGCCAACACGGCCAGAAGTGAGAGCCCTTTCATATTCCAGGTTACTATCAGGACATAAGCTGCTCTTACGCCTTGCGTAAGTAGTCCTATAAGGTGTCTCACCCACAACTTATTTTCCTCCACACGTAACACAGTGATGGTATCCGGACCTCCAAGATAGAACAAGATTATAGGTGCCCACAACACCCTAAGCACATGTGCACCCATTGTCTTGGTGGCATCGTCATTATCGTTCTCATCTACTTTGACCTTGGAGAGCTTTCCAAGAGCAATGGTTGCCAACAACTCAGCAAATAGATAGAGCAACCAAACGCTCACAATCGCCATAAATGGTGACGCATTCTTTCTACGGAGTCGTCCAAAAAAGTGAAGGTATATCTGTGAAATGAACATGTAGAGTACTAGAATCCTTAGATCCCATTCTTCCCACAATTTCCTCAGCTCTCTCATATTGTTGTAATCCTTAGGGTTGTTGAACTTACAGATCCTGTAGCACGGCATGGCTCTCCCTCCTATGCTGCAATGGCCCAAGAAAAATAAAAATAAAGAAAGAAAGAAAGATGAAGTAGTGCTAGTACAATGAGAGGTGGAGCCAAATTTTTTGACAAGTGAGGTCAAAATTTTAACTAAAATTACATAACAAATATTCTTCTAATAAGAGATTAATATGAAATCTTTCTTGCATATTAATTCAAAACAGTATTTAATAACTTTTTCTATTTAAGAAAAAATATAAGAAATGATTGTAAAAAATTAAGATAATTTTTAATTATATAAGTGTAAAGTATTACTCATCAGTTGACGGCCAAGAAAAAAGAAAAAAAGTAATTTCTTAAAAGAGTTAGTCTAGGAACACTAATCATAAGTGTTCATATGAGCACAGTGTGTTCGAAACTATCATATGCATGTAGAGTCTTCCATAATCATATGAATTCCACATGCATCCGATGGTTCTGAATATATTTGCGTTCAGATGTGTACAAAAAAATTGTGTTCCTAGACTTTTTCTGTTAAAAAACAAGATTCTATAGCTTGAGTGGTCATCAGATATCTGCAGCATTTAGGGCATGTTTGGTTGTCATTGATGATTTGCTCGCTATTCTTCCTCCAAAACCAGAAAGACCCAGATTTTCTTTAGTGCAGCCATCAGTATGAGTATGATTTTTGGCTCATTAATTCCATGCAAACCTAAGAAAAGTTATAAAAATGGCACTTTCAATAACACCCTAAAATTAGGCCAAACGCTGCGCCGAGTTCAAGTCTCACGTATTCAAAATTCCATTACCTCGGTTGTATTTTTGACCAAACTATTTGTATATCACCGCATTGAGATTCTCTTTCAAAAGTGAGATCACACCCAATTGATACCCACTTAGACATCTAACACATGGTAGGTCAAGCCGAGTGCCAAAAGGATAGGAAACTAGAGTTCAGGTGGATGTGAAGGCCACTGAGGTGATGAATAATGAATAAATGTTCATATTCGACTTGATCATATGAATCATTTAGCGTAACACTATATGATGCCTTAAGAGGTACATACTTCATTGGAAGTTGTTTGGGTCAATTTTCATATTTTAAGTGAAATAAATGGGGCATGCAATATCATAATTTTAATGGGGTCAAGATTATAAAATTAATTTTTACATCTCCAACAAAAATACAATTTTTAAAAAATTGAGGGGGTCAAGTGACCCTACTTGACCCCATATGAATCCGCCCATGAGCGCAACGACTTGAAACAGACTGACTGGCTTTATTAGCACTAGTGTCCACATCACTGACTAATGCATCCTTAACAGTTTATAGATTAACAACGATAGTGGGGCTAGCCTTTAATTTTTCTATGAGCTGACATGATTGTTACTTAGTGCATCGTAGCTAATAGATAAATGAGTGTGTAGGCCGGGGACTATGCGTAAAAAGGATATTCATCTATTTATGGGTGACTGTTACAAGAGAAGAGCCTTTATATGCCGGTAACTATAGTGTCCATTTGCCCTAACTCGTTGGGCACACTGCTTAATCCGGTTAGTAGTGCTTCATATACTGCAACGTTGTTGGAAGCGCTAAAGTTGAGACGGACGAATTGCTCTCTGGCCAGCCTTGGCGAGAACAAAATCATCCAAACTCTTGACCCTTCAGTACAAACTGACTCGTCTACAAACAACTTCCAATGAAGTATGGTACATGTCCAACTACAACTCTTTCTACAATCCAGCTCGAGAGATGAAATTTCTACCTCCTCTAAGCTATCTTTATCCTGATTTGGTGAGAATTCTACCACAAAATCTACCCAGATCTGTCCCTTTGTCGCTATTCTGAGGAGATACCTAATGTCGTATTCACCAAGTTTCGCCGACCATGCTGCCACCCTTCCCGAGAGGTCTATCTTTCTCAAGACAGAACCAATTGAGTGTTTGGTGAGTACCTCCACTGTATGGGCAAGAAAGTAGTGTTGTAGCTTCTTTGAAGCCACAACTAGAGCTAAGATAAATTTCTCTACAGAACAGATACCTTGTTCCTACATCAAAGAGTGTCTTGCTCACATAATAGATGGACTTCTGTTCTGCACCACTCTTTGATAAGAACAACGCTGACAGCATGCTCAGAGATGGTCAAGTATAGATTGAGCACATTAACCGTCACCCGCCACTAATCACCACCGTCGCCGCTAATCACCACACTAACCACGACTGTTACTAACAACCACACTGCCGAAATATACGATATTGGTTATCTAATTGTCAAAATGGTCATCGTCCTATAACATAACAAAATTCACTGCCACTAACCACCGTTGCCACTAACTACCACAATGCTGAAATGTACGATATTGGTTATCTTATTATCAAAATAGTTGTCGTCCTAGAACATAATAGTATTTAGTTGATCAAAATAGTTTAATTAATTTAGTACTTAAATTTCAGTACATAACAAACAACTTTTCTATTTAAATAATTCAGTATTCAATTTTCAATGCTTAATTTTAAATTTTAAATTTTCAGTATTTAATTTTATCAAAAAAACACCTTCGTCTATCTTTGAATTTTTGTTAATTTTAAATCTGTTTTACTTTTCAATTTGTTGGAATGGGACAAATAAAAGCTGACTAAAGACAAACAGAACATTAAAGATTAAAAAAAAAAGTCCATATAGACATATTTTATATTATTTTTCTCTTTTAAAGTTATTATTATTATTATTAGGTTCTACGAGAAGAGAGGAGTCAAGAAAAATCAAAAAATTAAAAAACGTTTACTAATGACAAAAATAACGCTCACTTTGTATTTGTGGTAGGCAAAAAACAAAAATTGAATCTTTTTACTTTTACAAATTTTCATGTGACTCGAAGAAGTAAAATTTCATAACAAAAAATTAAAAACAAAATCACTGACGACAACAAAGTAATAGAGTTATACCTATGTATCTATTTGAAATAACAAAAACAGGTAAATTTATCTCTTCAAAACCTATCTCTGTATTTGTATAAAACAACTAACTAATAAACTTATCTCTATATCTGTAAAAAATAAGTGAAAAAATAAACTTAGCTCTGCGTCTATCATTCCAAATAAGTAATGGGCAAATTTATTTTTGCAAAATTTATCTGTGTATCTGTCGTCACTTGCAGATATACTTATCTCTACTAAGTTTATCTCTGTATTTGTTCAAAATAACTAACAGATAAACTTATTTGTGCAAGTTTATATATGTATCTATTAAAAATAACTACATAAATAAACTCAATCTATAAAGTTTATATTTGTATATGTTAAAAATAACTAAACAGATAAACTTCTTTCTACAAAGTTTCTCTCTGTAATTGTCTGGAATAACTAACAGATAATTTTATCTTTGTACTTGTTAAAAATAAATGAACAGATAATATATCTCTACAAAATTTATCTTTTTTATCCGCTAAAAATAACTAAACAGATAAATTTATCTTTGTATCTTTTTCAAATAACTAACAGATAAATCTATCTCTGTAAAATTTATCTTTTTATTTATCCAAATAAATAATATATAAATTTCTCTCTGCAAGTTTATCTATGTATTTGTCAAAAATAACTAAACAGCTATTTATACAATTTTTTTATCTCTGTATCTTTCAAGAAAAATTAAACTTATCTCTGCAAAGTTTATCTTTTTTTTTTTTGAAAGGCAAAAGAAAATATTAATAATATATGAAAAGGTAATTACAAGTGATGCAAAGTTTTTCTTTGTATCTGTTAAAAACATTTGATTAGATAAATTTATCTCTGCGAAGTTCATCTTTTATTTTAGGGTAAAATGTACTGACCTCCCCTGAGGTTTCTAAAAATTGCAGGGACCTGCCCCGAGGTTTGAAAAAATGCCATTACCTCCCCTACTTTTGAAACTATTACCCTCTTTCCCCCTACTGTGAAATTAAAGCCTACGGTGTTAATTTTGGTCATGAAATGTCCATTTTACCCTTTGACTATGCTGAGGAGTATTTTCACTGTGGTATAAAATGCACTGACCTCCCCTGAGGTTTCTAACAATTGCAAGGACCTCCCCTATGGTTTTAAAAAATGCACTGATGAATTTTTTAACTCATGAATTTTATTATTTTTTTAAAATAAAATATTTTTTTATAAAAGCGGGTCTGAGCAATGTTTAACTCAAATTTGTTATTATTTTTTTCCTATTCAATTGTTAGGAAATGATAAAAAAATAATGAAAAAAATAAA
>JABCMJ010002666.1:0-48189 GCA_014822125.1 Arbutus unedo
TAGTCCATTCGAGTATACTGCTGAGCGTCCGTCGCACTAGTAATCACCTTCGATTGTTGTTGCATATTCAACTCACGTTGCAATTGTTATCGTTGTTTTCGTGATCTACCGAATTGGTCAAGGAAGTTTTCCTGATCAGATGTTATAGATCCCATGGGTGAAAACCCTTAAAACCTCCCCATGACTAAAATCCATTAACATCCATTTCAATGCCCATAACCCAAGAAATAAAACTGTTAACCCTTTTAATAAAAACCTCTAGGATTCCCTAATGGTGGAATTAAATTGAATTGAAGAAGAAAAGAAAAATTATCCAATGTGGTCATCGCCCTATATCATCACGCAATTATGACCGTCCACTTCTAAAATGATCTCGTACATTCTTTTAAATTTTTTTTTATTATGAACTAATTATTTAAAAGAATATTAATTAAATTTTTAATTCACCAAAATCTTGGATCGTTATAATTGTATTTCAAATTGAACACAACATCTTTACACACTCATTCCACATGTTAGGTTTAGTTGGTGTATTCGACGGGCCTCTTTAATATTATGCATGGTACCTTAGTAATTTTTAGTTCGATCAGGGGAATCACTGGAAATAAATATACTAATATTGCAATTGCTCATGGTTATTTTATCCGATTATTCCTCAAATTATTGTGAAGAATTTACCTTCGCCAAACTCTCCAATGGACTACTCCAAATTGTTGGATAGAGAATGTGGAACTAAATCCCAGAAATCAATTTTCATTAATCATAAAATTAAAATTACAAAAATACAAATCAAATCGAGTCTTATGAAACTACAATGTCTTTAAAATAGATTTGTTATTTCACCATAGATATTTTAAGGTCGTATCAGTATCTGTCGTTCGAGATAAAATGACTAATTCAATTGATGGAACACCAAACAGACAATTGAGACATTTGAGCAATAGAGTATCAATAATTGTCAACAAAACTTCTAAACCGCACAGTATGAATAATTGTCTTGAAAAATAAGATTTTTTCGGCTATCTCGTAAGATCCTTTAATGTCGTGAGTTTATTTACGCCATTTCAAATTCCAGCAGAGAAATGGTTGAGCCCACAATACATGGGGCCTGTGCTGTCTCTGCAATGAATTACAAGCTCTGCGTCTTGAGAAACTATTAGGTATTTTTGAAATACCACATAATATTGCCAAGCAATGCTTCACATAAATGATGTCATTTATCGTAAATGAAGACTCATAGTCTGGCCTTCTAACGTGAAGACTTTAAGATCATTATGTGTTCGTTTTTTATTCCCTGAAAATTGCAAAAACAAGAATAGATCGCTGTCAATATGAAAAAACTTCAATATTTAAGTCAGTCCATAAAAGAGAAAAATAATACACGACGTCATAAATAATCATCGTTATTCATGATGTCATGAATGATGCACCAGACTACATGTTTGGGCCTAGCCATTAGAAAGACATGCCACATTAACCGGGTCACTTGACTCGAGTACTACTTCTAACTGATTCATATGGTGTCTATCAGCCAAGAAATCAAATTGCGTAAGATCGTACAGATTATATTAGGTATTGGTTAAGCTCATTGAGCTTACTTAAACGTTGGGCCTTACACAATTAATCGTTTAAACTCAATACCGTATCAACCCACTACAATAATTCGTAATAATAAAAGTCAGACTAATGCTTTTATGTAGACCGATAAATGGTTTTGTAGGGTCAATTATTTTTGACAATCCATGCCTATTGCCTTCCCCATCATAATCGGAGATTGATGGAGTACAAACATAGCCAGTTGCATAAAATCTAGAGTGAATTACACTGATCTCCCTGAGGTTTATTACAAATACAATGCTCTTCTTGAGGTATTCAAAATTACTCTGATCTTTCTTATTTTTTAAATTATTATGCAGTTATCTCCCCTATTATAAAAATCTGTCAAACGTCGTTAGATACGCTATTAAAACTTTAAGTTTGAGAATTTATTTGACAAAATAAACTGTAATGTGATTCTTATCACGTCCAAAACAGTCTATATTAAATTTTTGTGATTTTTCTTAATTCAAAATTCGGACGAATTTTAAAACTCTGCTTAAATTTCAACTTTAGAAAAATCTAAAAAAATCATCATAGGTTATTTTAAACATAATAAAAAAAAATTTATAATTAATTTTGTCAAAAAAATCTCGAACGTGAAGTTTTAATAGTGCAACTAATGATGTTTGACTGATTTTAACAGTAAGGAAGATAATTGCATAATAGTTTAAAAAGTAAAGAAGATTAAAGTAATTTTAAAAATCTTAGGGAGAACATTTTACTTTTTATAAACCTCAGGGAAGTCAATGTAATTCACCCTAAAATCTTTGAAGAAATGGAACACATCAGGGGCGCAATTCCCGGGCTAATTGGAAATTGAGCTGTCTCATCATCACACGGATTGTTGGATCAGTCCAATTCTCTAAATGCATGTAGAATAGAAACCCCAAATGATCATATCATACCATAGGTTCGAGAACACAAATTAATCGTGCACATTATGGTATAAATGTGTTCAAAATTATTAAATGCACGTATATTTTTTCATAATTATGTGAATTTTACGTACATCTGATAATTTTAAACACATATACAATCAAAATAATAAGGGTTCAACCGCACATAGTTAGCCCTTTGTGTGTTCCATGTAAAAACACTAACTAGTCCAAAATGTGCAAACGGTGTAAGAAAGTTAAGTTGAGGAGCTCCTTAAGATTTAGGAAAATGAACATTTTAGAGCATGATTTAAAAGTTTTTCAACGTGTTGTGGAGCTTTAATTTAGTCGTGAGAGTGGTCTTTTGGCTTTCTCAGAGCCATGTGAAGCTTAGTTTACTTTTGAGCAGTCACGTAATTATTCACGTTGGTGATAGGTATAAGACAAGTGATAAGCAATATCACGCATCAAGCAAAGTAATTTCCATAGACATGCTTTTTGTACAGACAAGAAAAATTCATGAGAGCCGGAATAAAATATTTTATGTTATGTAAAATTAAAATTAAAGCTCTTCATTAGAATTGAAACAAGCAAGTAATGAGTGACCATAAACTCTGAGTAAGCACTTAGACATGTAGTGGCCCTAAGATTACATAATAGTTCTCCCCACCCCCACCAAATTGTCTGATTTCGAGGAGAGTGACATTCCGCGGCCTGTGACTTTCATTTACAGCTAAACTTGCCACACCCACAGCTTGCTTGCTCATAGAATTTTAAGGTTTTTTCCCACCACATAATGGCTCCACTTGGCTTACCTAAATTATTTGTAAATTAATACCTTTTTGTTTTTTTAACATTTGAGAAATAGACTCTTATTATTCATGATAGTTTATATTTATTTTCTCATTTTTGGGATAAACACAAGGGATATATGAAATTTATGGAACCTCGAGGGGTTGTTCGAGACCCAGATGTTCTGAAGTCGAATCTTGACAACTGCTATTTTTGGAGCCACTGGGAATTTGTCCGGTTGTTAACTTTAGGGTCTCGAAAATTAGTCGGCAATAGGTAAAAAACCCTCTCAAGCAATACCAACTTGGTCCTCAAGTCGTCCGGATACCTCGATTATCAATATATATATATATATATATATATATATAATTATGGAGGTGCCCTTTACTTTGGACATTTAATCCTAAATTGGTTTTGTAATAGGGCATTCTAGTCTTTACACATCTGGAATTAAACAAACATTTTCATTTAATATGGTCCAAAGACATCACAAATAACTTAGCTCAAACGGATTTAAGTGGATTAAGTTATACTTCTACTAATATAATCCAATAATCTAGTCATGCCAAATAAAGCCAATATTGTGATCATTCACAAATTTTGTAATTAATATTGAAGTAAATATTATGTAGATGGTAATGTGCCTCAATTGTTTACTAAGTTGATCTTGTTGAGTCAATGAGTTCTAATTTGTCACCGCCAAAAAGAATTCGCCATCTTGTGAGCCAAGAGTTAAGACTTTTTGCTAGTCTATAGCAACATAACGGTGTTATTTGTGAACTACCCTCAAATGGATGGAAAAATCAAAAGGGTGGAGACAAATAAAACTAGAATGATGATAGACTGAATTAAACTGTGTCAGAAAACTGCTCTCAAATACAATCGTGATTTTATATACGATATCTCCATATGTACTTTAATTTTCAGGTAACCTCATTATGAACTAATGGAATATTATAAAGGTAGAGATGAAAAATGAGCAAAATGTGTCTGAATAATGAAATTCTTTTTTTTGCATGTTTTAAATAAGGATATAATTTTTGATAGTATCAAACGAAAAATTAGGTTGGAGATGCT
This sequence comes from Arbutus unedo, assembly GCA_014822125.1. Classification (NCBI taxonomy): domain Eukaryota; kingdom Viridiplantae; phylum Streptophyta; class Magnoliopsida; order Ericales; family Ericaceae; genus Arbutus; species Arbutus unedo. The sequence continues at coordinate 4,344 of JABCMJ010002666.1, forward strand.
CTTAAAATAATATCTGTAGGAACAAATGGCAAATTGAGTAAGGCCACTAGATGTAATACATAATTTAGTCGTGAAAATTTGAGACTTTTAAATCCTCTAAAGTTTTAGATTTGAATTATCTCATATGTAATGGTGGACTCTAGCGTGCAATACATACAATAAAACATGCAAAGTGTCAAAATAATGTTGTTTTGACGTACACAAAAATTACTCATACACCGCTTGAATGCTGCCTGACGGTTTGAACAGTTTTTGTGTGTCAAAATGAAGCATTCAAGTGGCAGTATTTTGTGCTAAAAAATGACGTATGTATTTTGTTGTATGCACTGTATAACAAGTCTCCAAATCCCTCTCGTATATTATCATATCTTAATTTTATTTGGGCTCTGTTAGTAAACGATGAGATTGATTTTTAAAAATTAATAGAAGTGTATATAAATTGGAATTATAAAAAATTATGTAGTTTTATTTAGTGCAGGTGATATCTAAACCATGATTAGTTCTTTAATTAAATAAAAAACAGAAGCATCGAAGAAAAGCAACAGTGCTACATACACATCATTTTTACACATTATTTTTACACATCATTTAAAGACGTAGTTTTGAGTGATGTGTAAAAATAATGTGTATGACAAGATCCCCCACTCTGTTTTCGAAACTCTTCTTAAGAACACCACCAGACGGTAAAACACAGACAACGTTCAACTGTCCTCCTCTCTCTCTCTCTCTATCTCTCTCTCTCTCACACACACACACCCAAAAACCAGAAGAAGCTCCTCACATTGTCGGAACAACGCCATTGACAAAACTCAAAACACAAGAGTCATGGATACAATCAAGTCCTTCAAGGGGTACGGCAAGGTAGATCCACAAGAGGAGCAGGCATTCCGAAAAAAGACCCGAAAGCGTCTCTTCATCCTCATTATCTCCTCCGTCGTCCTTGTAGCTGTAATCATCGGTGCCGTGGCCGGAACTCTAATCCACAAACGCAACAACTCCAGTTCCTCCGGCGTCCCATCCACCACCACTTCCCCCGCCGCTTCAATCAAAGCCGTCTGCAGCGTCACACAGTACCCCGAATCATGCTTCTCCAGCATCCAAACCCTAGACATTTCTCATAACACGACAGATCCAGAAGACATTTTCAAGCTCTCTTTACGCGTGGTTTCCAACGAGATCTCGAAGATATCTTCGTTTCCCCAATCCCTGATTTCCCAAATCAACAACGTTAATGTCAAGAAAGCCTTGGAGGTTTGCCAGACGATGATGGAGGACTCGATGGATCGACTCAACGATTCGATTTCGTCAATGGACGTTAGCCAGGGAGAGAAGATCTTGTCGACTAAGAAAATGAACGATCTCAAAACGTGGCTGAGCGCCACTCTTACAGATCACGAGACTTGCCTGGATTCATTACGGGAAGCAAATGCCACCGTCGTGCTGAACGAAGTGACGAGCAAACTTCAGAACTCGACCGAGTCCTCCAGTAATAGTTTGGCAATTGTTGCTAAGCTACTGTCATTACTTGGCGATTTCAATCTCCCGATTCATCGGAAGCTGTTGTGGGGAGGGAATTCAGGGTTTCCGGATTGGGTTCATGGGGCGGAGAGGAAGCTTCTCCAGGAGACGAATTTGACCCCGAATATCACGGTGGCGAAGGACGGCAGCGGGGACTTCACCACCTTTAAAGAGGCGGTGGCTGAGCTGCCGAAGAAGAGTAAAGATAGGTTCGTGATATATGTGAAGGCCGGAGAGTACGTGGAGAATGTGAATTTGGATAAGTCGACTTGGAATGTGATGATTTACGGCGACGGAATGTCTAAAACCATCTTCTCCGGCAGCCTGAACTTCATCGACGGCACACCCACTTTTTCCACTGCCACTTTCGGTAATTTCTCCAACTTCAACTCTTCCTTTTTGTCATTTTATTAATGCAGTTATTTTTTTTTTACAATTAAAGAATATCCGACTCAATTTACGCAGAACTTAACTAGTTCCTACGGATTAATTTCGCGTCTATAAAGTAGGAACTAAATTATTATATTAGTTTGAAGCGAAAGAACTATGAAAGACGTATGAACACAGAAGTGTAGTGAAAACATACTGTCGCCTCGACCCTGACCCCACCTTGCCCCTGCGTCTGGAACTAGATAACCTATTTCTTGTTACGAATCAATTAGGTATTAAATTGGAGGATCTAATGTCTTTGTCTAAAGGACCCAATCGTTCACGAAATATGTCTTTTATAAAGTTTTCCTATTACACCCAGGTCACCAAATTATTCAAATAAGTCGCGTATTTTTTTTGTAATTTTCCTATGTTACAACTTCTGTCAATTTGGGACTAATATATCCCTCCCTTTGTTATGATTTCATGCAACCGATTCAAGGGAAAATGAAATTCTGATTTTGAGCCAAGTTACGTACTCGTAAAGTCTTATATATCAAGATGGAAACGCAAAGGCTTAAGGTAGGATAAGATAGAGAACTCTAGTCTTACCTACTCAAGACAAGTCAAAATAAGAAATTCTACTCTTGCTTTACTTAGGGTCTATTCACACTAATCGTATTATTAAATTTGAGAAGGGTTTTGACCGCAATGTCTCTCTTTGACTTGAGAATATGCATGTATACTTACAGATTAAAGGCGATATGTTATTTCACGGCATGCACATAATTACGACTCACGTGCTCATGGGTCAGGTTGAGAATTATGGGATTGGCTATTAGTAGGAATAATTTAATGCAAACATATTGAATTATCAACCAGTCTTGTAACTAATAATCTAATTAAAAATCATTGACTAAATAGGCCCTAGATGTTATTACGCGGAGAAGCGAGTGAATACAATGAATTTATTGTATGCAGATTTATGTTTTTCTAAATAATTGACAAGAATAAAATAACAAAAAGAGTAGCACCAACATAAACTAAAATAATAGGCTCAATGTGCAATGATTTTGTTAGGCCTGGAAAGATGCAGTGATTTGAGTAAGAACATCACATGCCTTTTGTCTTGTTTGCCAACATGTGATGTGATTTGATCCCTCACCTGGGCTACCTGCGGAGGTCCCACCACGTGCAAGTCACGTTATTGTTCTACTGCAGCAGTATTCAGTTGTGGTGGTCCCATGCAGGACAAGAATGCCATTGGGAGTTTAGGAAACGTTCATATATATATATATATATATATATATATATATGTATATGCACACACACCCCCTCGAACCCTAAAACTGTTTGCGGACTCCTTGGCCCAGTTTTAAAAATCAATGGCTTTTGGGTTGGTATAGTGACTGACTCTTAAGTTGAACAAAACATTAAAATAGACGTGCGCTGCCTTCTTATCAGTGTTGCGATCGTTGAATAAAACAATGAGTGAACTTGCTCTGCGTAATGCAACACCGCAATATGGTGAGGTGGAGCGAAGAGAAGCCATGACGAATAATATCCAAGAGGTTGATCTGCTATGAATGAGAGACCCGTTTTCTTTTATTTGACAGAAGCGGCGACCTCAAATATGGTGCTGTAAAGGACAGTGTCCACAGCCCCATCAGCAAAAACCATCATAACAAGTTATCTATTGAAGAAACTAAAAGGACTAACGATCCATGATCAACTTTAGATCAAAAAAAATTGACCGTACGTATTTACTCCATTTATTCGAATTGAGGAGAGAAACTGAGACCTAAACATTCTATGAACTGTCTCGAACAGAGCAAATTTTAATTTCTTTGTCACATAGCTCATAAAAAGGTCGAGACATTCAACGACACTCTGCCCACTCTTTTTTTTTTTTTTTTTCCGTAAAATGTTTATTTTATTTTGCAGTTAAAATCCGTCTCTTAATTATCATCTCATTTTTTTTTTGCATGTTATTATACCAGCTGTGGTAGGGAGAGGGTTCATAGCAAAAGATATTGGGTTCAAAAACACTGCCGGAGCTGAGAAGCACCAAGCAGTAGCCCTCCGGTCAGGCTCCGACATGTCCGTCTTCTACCGGTGCTCCTTCGACGGCTTCCAAGACACCCTCTACGCCCACTCCAACCGCCAATTCTACCGCGAATGCGACATCACCGGCACCATCGACTTCATCTTCGGAAACTCCGCCGTCGTGTTACAAAACTGCAACATCCAGCCCAGAAAACCCTTGCCCAACCAATTCATCACCATAACTGCCCAAGGCAAAACCGACGTTAATCAAAACACCGGCATTTCGGTCCAGAACTGCATTATGTCTCCTCTGGATAATTTCACGGCGGATTCGTATTTGGGCCGGCCCTGGAAGAATTACTCTACCACTGTTGTTATGAAGACTAATATCGGGTCGTTTTTGGACCCAGCGGGCTGGACCCCCTGGGTTTCTAATATTGATCCAGCAGAAACCATATACTATGCTGAGTACCAAAATACAGGCCCGGGGTCGAGTGTGGATAAGAGGGTTGATTGGGCCGGGTATAAGCCCAGTATTACGATGGATCAGGCCTCTAAGTTTACGGTCCAGTCTTTCATCGACGGTCCTGATTGGTTGCCGGTTACAGCCGTCGTGTATGATTCAACCTTGAATTGATCGCAAGACCATTAGTGGTGTGAAAGTTTTGGCTTCTGGTGTCACTTGGTATTGTTTTTCACTGTCATTTCTTTTTCTTCTAACCCTTCTACTTGTAAGCTATTACATTATATAATTAACCAAAAAAAAAAAAAAACAAATTTATATTCTTAGATTCGTCAATCTAATATGATATTTTATTTTGAATTCGAATAATGTCTATTGTTTGCGAAAGGAACAACTTGTTGGTGTTATCTGACCAAACCAATATTAGTCGGAGGACACTTTGATTCATAAGTTAGAATACAAAAGAAAAAGCATAAAAAATATTTATACTCGTATTGATTACGTACCATTTTAGATTATGTATCCACTTTTATATAAGTTTATTTATTTTCAAAACCGGTAGTAAGATATTCACTTGCGAATTCGATTATGAAATCTTTCTATTATCTCCCAAATCTCCCGACAAAGTTTGGTTTCATAAATCCTAGATCTTCCACAGGTTGCCATGATGTCCAGACTTGGACTCAGACATGCGAACTGTTGGGACTCCAAAACCGTCAAGATTTTTTTTTTTTTTTTACAACATTATCGACCAGCCATAATGTCCAGCTTTGGACTTAGGCCTGTAGATTGTTGGGCCCTCAACTGCCGGGACAAACCGATAAAGGAGAATGACCCGGTGTTTCGGCCGGAATGGGTGGCTGTCCGAGTGCGCTAATTATTTAGATAACTTTTTATTCATCAAAATGATATTATTTTGACATATCGTACGGCACAAGAGAGCCCACGATGTTTTAAACCACTACATTAATTTTATTCCTTTTCACAACAGATGAGTCACACTGCATCAGCGTGCGTGTCGTGTCTGAAGATTATTTGATGCTCCATCAAATTTATGAGGTTGCAAACAAAAATGAGCTTACCCCTGTGCCTTTATTCTTTTTGGTTGACATTATCTGTATGGCAGCTTTCACTCAGATATGTACTTGATATCTAACCACACAAAAGGACGAGTTTGGCCCACTGTTTACTACACCCCAGAGAAAAAGGCTTTACTTTTCCATTTTTCCTTTGTTCAAAGAAAAAATTGCTAGGGTTTCAAATGAATCGAACCGTTTGCAAGCTCGACTCGGCTTGGTTAGTTTAATTATTAAGTTTGAGTTTAAGTTTTAATCTCGTTTTGTAAATGAGTCGAGTTTGAGTCTTGAAATCTCGACTCGTTTAAAGAGACTCGTTAAGTAAATAAGTTTAGTTTAGTTTAGCTCATATCGTCTCGTTTACAAATAAACTGAGTTCAAACTCAAATTGTAGACTCATTTAGTTAACAAGCTGAGCTTGAGCATTCTAAAGCTCGGCTCGACTCTGCTCATTTGCAACCCTACTCAACGATGAGATCAATCTCCAAAATTTAGTCGAGATGAACATAAATTGAGTCGACTTAACAATCTTAATTGTACTTAAAAGGACAAAAACTTAACGGGAATCTACTAGATAAATTGGCTTTACATGCTAATATTATATACCAAAGGAAATACCTAATTCCTAATTGCACCACTCTTTCGTATTTTTTGCTTGTCATCCACCTAATCAATCGAACTTTTACATCTACGCTGAATGGATTCAATCCTGAAGGACTTGGAAAATGAAAGACCTAAATATGTAAATTAATTGAGACGAATTAAAAAGGGACTTGTCAAGGAGAGGGTTTCAAATCTTTGGATGGATTTGTTTTCTTTGTTTATTGCATTTCTAAACCTTTCGATACATATAAATCGTAGGGGAAGATGACTCAAAATTTTGGATTTTTAAATCGCTTCAAAAGAGGTTATTTTTTTTACGATACAAATGACTCAGTTTATTCTTTAAAAGCTGTAATTCGAGACTGGTAGTTGGTATTTTTTATTAATAATAAGGGTCTAAGCTTCAAAGTTTTAGAAATACATTACTACGTCTAGATTTTACTAATAATATTATATATATATATATATAACTTTTCAAAAGACTAGAAACACATATTTCTTGCATAGATTTAGACACATATAAATCTGAAATTGTTCGATGCACAAAAGGTTCACATTATTTTAAAAATCTTTACATGTATTTAATAATTTTGAACACATATAACTTCACATATGTGCATGAATAGTGTGTTAGTAGAATTAGTCAATCATTTTAATCATTTGTTTCTCTACCGGCTCCTTTGACCAAAAAAGAAAGGCTTTGGAGATAGGATCAGAGGTGGGGGGAGAGCCCGAGAGGTTTGTCACCCCACGCCCATTGTGAAAATTCAGAGAAAGTTTGGGCAAGAAGCCGAGAAGTAGGTAAAACAGAGGGGGATACTTTTCGTGATTTGGGGGTCAGTGATCTAAAAGAGAGTGCCCCCAAAAACCGCCGCTCCAACCCATAAACTAGGTGCAGAGAAACTGGGTACGGGGCAATGTGGAGATTCGCAGCCGACAAGTCAAGAAAGCTCGTCAAAACTGTTACTGCTGCACGTACTGGGTCTTTCAATTCCGGGTCGCAGCGTCCTCTCTCTCCTCTCCCCAGATTTCCCTTCTCCCCTTTGTTAACTCAAGTTGCTCTCCGTTTCTTGACGTCTCCGCCAGCACCTTCTTCTTCTTCTTCTTCTCCTTCTTCTTCTGATTCAATGGCCCCTTCTTTACTCACTGTTGAAACCATCAATCCCAAGGTATGTCTCCGTTTTCATACATTTACTCGTCTGTACATGCTTTCTGTTTAGATCCTTACCATTTTTTTACTGTTCCATAGGTTCTGTGCGTTAGGATCTCTATTTGTTTTTTTATAACTCAGAGCGACACGCAAGCTTACGCACATCTCGACTACTAATCTTGTGACCAATTGAAATCAGGTATAAAATGGCCCCATAAGACAACCAATCTCGGGGACCAATTAAAAGTGGGCAAAATTTGTATGAAATGGCCCCATAAGTGTTTGATAAAAAGTTGTGAGGTTTTAACAAAACCTGGGACCGAGGGAGCAAACTCCCAAATAACAGGTCTTAAAGAGTAGGGTTGGATCTCTGTTTGGTTTGTAATCGTGTTTGAATGTTGATTCCTTGTCGCAAAGATTTGATTTTTTCTTTTGTGTTTTTTGGAAATGACCCGGACTCGTTTGATGCTTCGTTTCATCTTGTTTTTTCCACCTCTGATACTGTAAATTTTGTTTTTCTCAGAATAAAGCTTTCTGTTTTTGCTTCATAAATATTATTAATTTGTTAGAGGGAGACGTCATCTTGTTTAATGGCCTTCTGTTTTTGTGGTGGTGTTTTGCTTAGTGGGCATGTAGCTTCTCCTCAACTTCTTGTTGCCTTTGCACTCTTTTCTGTCTTGTCATCGTAGATTGACATGGCTTTAGACTGGCACACAGCTATTTTCTCCACCGCCTTCTTAATCAAATCAGCATTGCTAGAAATACTTCCGTTGGTTGTTTGGAATGTAGAAGGGTGCACTCCAGAGCCAAACTTATTGAATTAACTGTTAGGAATTTATATTTAGATTCTTAGTTGTTCTTAGAAGAGAGAAAGAGTAGAAATAAAGGGTACGTTCTCACCTACACTACGAGTTCATCCAATGATAAACTTTATCTATGCAGTAGAAATAAGTTTCAGTCAAGTGCAAGGGAACCGAGTTGACAAGCCCGCCGGGGGGGGGGGGGGGGGGGGGGGCATGCATGGAATTGCCTTTCATTCGCTTCAAAACTTAATAGATTTCCTCTCTATTGGTCTATATTTTCTCTCATTTTCAAGTCAAACAAGCGTGGTCAATCCAAACCATTCATCCACTTATTTTACAAGGTGCAAAAATTTATTTTAATAAAATGGACCTCTCCATTCTATTCATGTAATATAGAGGATGCGAATCCATAAAATAATGGTATGATGGGTACGTGGAAGTTTTTTATTTTACATGGATAGTTAAGTCCAGTAGGATAGTGGCATCATAATTAAGTATCATTTTCTTACATATTAGTATAGTCAAGTAGGGGTGGGTTAGTGACGAATTCATTAATATGAACTTTGCATTTTCACTTGAAGTTTTTCTTCTGAAAACATGCTGCTGCTCTTTTTAACTGATAAATGTTCTTTCCTGGCAGGTTTTGAAATGTGAGTATGCTGTCCGTGGTGAGATCGTCACCTTGGCCCAGGTAACGTCCACATTTATTGTATGCCTGTCGCCTGTCGGTAAGATATTAAAAGTAAAAGTAAACATTTGAGAGAGATACATAAATCCCTAAGTTCTACACTTTCTATGCAATGAAATGTGCTTTAAAAATAGGAATATGGTTTTCTTCAAGGAGAAGGGAGTAAGGTTGTACAAGAAAAGTAGAAAAACAATAATGAAAAACGATAATGCTTGAGGGAGTGGTGAAGGTCTATCATGATGTCCCCGGAAAATCCATGAATTGAGTCCGATTCAAGCCCATTTCACTTGATCTATGGTCTTTTTCTAGATGTGTAAAATTGTCTTCTAAGGATTGACATTCCATTGCGGTTAGATTCAATAGACATTTTCTCACATGGAGATTAGCTCCTTAAAAACGAAAATGAAGGTGAATAAACTTGTCAACTGGAAATTTGGGTGGGAATGACTGCAAAATTACTGTATGTATATGCTCGCTCTGATACTTGTGACTGGTGCAATCCGTTTCTCTCTCTGATTGTAGTTTCTATTGTCTCTATGCAACAGCAATTGCAGCAAGAATTACAAGAAAATCCAGGTTCTCATCCTTTTGACGAGGTACATGTTTTATTTCTTTTCGCAATATAATGTTAAGGTAGCCCATGAGTCACTGCAGGGTCTGGGAAGGAGGAATGCAATTTATGTATTGGAGCTTTGTAATGAATGTCCGATTTCTCACCACTAGTGATTTTTCTAACAAGGGAGGTGTTGGTGGTTTATCAGTGCACCAATATTACTAATCCCTCTTTTGTGGTACCCCGAGAGCTATAGGAAGATAAGAAAACTCAAAGCTTTCTCTTCCTCTGCCGGATTGTTGTTTCTAAGATCTTCCCTCTATCAGCTGGATGTTGGGCCAGCCAACTACGAGGATTCTATATCAAACACCGTATATATACAAAACGGGATGGGTGTTCTTAGTTTTCTTGACTTGGTCCTTTAACAACTTAGTTACCATAATACTTTGTGAATGATTCAATGACCTCTTGTTATCTGAAGTAAAATTTACATTTGGGACACATAACTTGCCATTGACAAACCAAGGGGTTCTATCAACCACAATTCGACTGATTCAGAGATTATGTGGTTGGATTTTTTATTTACTTCTTTGGGAAATGTTTCTATGTAGATAGTGTAAAATATGGACATCATTCTGTAAAAAAGCTTCTTCTTTCATTTAATGCTACCTCATGGAAAAACCAGGTTTTCAGAGCACAATTTACTAATGGGTTTTCTGCCTCTGCTTATTTTCCTCTTATTATGGCAGATACTTTACTGCAATATTGGAAATCCTCAATCTCTTAGTCAGCAACCAATTACTTTTTTCCGAGAGGTTTGTTAGCTTTAAGTTTATAGTACAAGTAATATATATTTTTCAGCTCAAGTGATAATCATTGCTATCCTTAGGTTCTCGCACTGTGTGACCATCCAGCCATTTTGGACAAAAGCGAAACACAGGGTTTATTCAGGTAGGGAATCTTTATACTTGGTTACATGCTTTCTACACCAGTCATTTTATTTCACACTGCTGGAAAATTGTGCCATGTCTCAGCTTAAATCTCAACTAATCCATAAACATGCATCATCCCATATCTGATCGAGAGAACCCATCTCTTTGGCTGTTCTACCAGAACCATCCCACATCTGAACAAACTTGAGGACACGCTTAGTGGTAGTGAGTGGGAGTGTCTGATGTATCGACTCTAACGAGGGACCTCGACATGTGAATGAGCTTTCTCGTCTTGTGGATGTGTCTTCTATGTATGAAGGAGAAGACCTTTTGTAGGAGAGCTTGGCTGTGGGGCCCAGGCCAGCTCAATTGTGCTACTCTCTCTGAGAAGTTGTTGTACCCTTCTTGAGGTATCACATGCTAGATTGATCTTTTTGCAAAGGAAACACTAATGTCTAAGACTAGTCAGAGTGGAGCCACCTCAAAGGATAAGCTAGCAACTTTTCCTGGTAATACTGCGCAGGGTCACAGGTTGCCCCGGTGTCCCATGACTGGGCACCGACCCCTGGGCTCCTGGACATGCTCCTAACCTAGCCAAGTTGTGCATCGTTGTGTTGAGGGAGGGTGATTGGCCGGGTGGGGGATTATCATAATAAACTGTATTGTGCGTGCCCATTTCAAGTGTTGAATTTAGGGAAGTTAGATAAGCAATGTCATTTACCACGTCTGCATTTGATCTTTCTTACACAAGAATCATTGCAGTTTTCGTGGCAAAATTCTACGGTTCAAAATTTTGAAATAGATGTGAATTAGAAGTGTTGATATAATTACTTGCAGCAATATTTTGCATAAAACCTGCACTTATGGAGCCAAGTATTTGGTGAGGCTTGTTATTGAAAATGTCAAAGAAAGAAAAAAGGCAAATGTTGAGTCATTCAAGAACAAAGAGCAAATTATCTCCTATTTATGTCATCTCCAGCTTGTGAATTTCATTTTTTGTTTGTGTGATGAACTGGTTATTATAACCTGTTGATTATCAATAAGTTATTATTCCTTTTCTGACTTTTGCTAGTGCGGATGCGATTGAGCGAGCTTGGCAGATCCTGGATCAAATTCCTGGAAGAGCAACTGGTGCATATAGTCACAGCCAGGTAGTTGTCCTCTGGTGGGAAAGTGAAAAGGTTTAGGACAATAGTCCAGTAGATATGTGGTATGTAATGTGCATATGCACAATTTGGCAGGGAGTTAAGGGATTACGTGATACAATTGCTGCTGGTATTGAAGCCCGAGATGGTTTTCCAGCTGATCCTAATGATATTTTCTTGACTGACGGTGCAAGTCCAGCGGTAAACTTTGATTACACTCCTTTCTGACTACAGACACTGAATAGAAGTTCAGAAACTGCGGCACTTAAATATCAAGCATGGGTAACAGATTTTCACTCTCTCATATCAGGTCCACATGATGATGCAGTTACTGACTAGATCGGAGAAAGATGGGATTCTTTGTCCTATTCCCCAGTACCCTCTGTACTCGGCTTCGATTGCCCTCCATGGTGGCACTCTTGTAAGTTTATGCAATTTAAAAACAATTTTACAGACTGAAAGTCCAACGGATTGGTCAGGTGTACTCAATTTTGAAATTTTGGCTGTTTTTGAACATTGTTGAACTGAAATAAAGATTGAAACCTTGACCTGGCCGTGTTGATCTGGGAAATTCAATGATTAAAGATGTCTTCTTGTCAGTCTTCATCTCCTGTGAGAGTATTTGACTCTGCATTCTAAACTGGCTTTTGCAGGTTCCTTACTATCTCAATGAAGCAACAGGGTGGGGATTGGAGATTCCTGAGCTAAAGAAGCAATTGGAAGCAGCCAAGTCCACAGGCATCACTGTTAGGTCCTTGGTTGTGATAAATCCAGGCAACCCTACAGGGCAGGTAAGCAATAGTTCGGTTACGGATGATGAAATTAAAGAAAGAGCCATTATAACTTCCATTTCATTATGCAAGGTTGCATGGATTGGTGTGATTCTTTTGTTATTATATAGCCCCTTGTTATTTTGTTTCATGATCCGGCAACTTATGCCTACAGGTTCTTGCTGAGGATAACCAGCGTGAAATTGTACAATTTTGCAAGAAAGAAGGTCTTGTTCTTCTGGCAGATGAAGTAAGTAGTTTTTCAGTTTGTTGGAGATTTGATTAGTTTACTTCAGCTCATCTTAACTATGTGTCATGAATTTCTACAGGTGTACCAGGAAAACATTTATGTTCCTTACAAAAAGTTTCACTCATTCAAGAAAATATCCCGTGCTATGGGGTATGGCGATAATGACATCTCATTGGTATCTTTTCAATCAGTCTCTAAAGGTATTTAATTCAATATCAATTTGGTATGCTATCGATGGAATATTAGAGTTATGAGTTGATGGACAATTTTCTTGTTGGCTTCAGGGTATCATGGGGAGTGTGGCAAGAGAGGAGGTTACATGGAAGTCACTGGTTTTAGTCCCGAGATAAGGGAACAAATTTACAAAATAGCATCTGTGAATCTTTGTTCAAATATCTCTGGTCAAATTCTTGCAAGCCTAGTTATGAGCCCTCCCAAGGTCAAGTTTTCTCTCTATAGATTAGTGTTATTGAATAGAGCAGCGTGCACTTGAGAACATAATAGGAGTGGACTGGTTCTAATTCATAACTCTTATCCATTTGTTTCTTATATTAAGTTGCTACAAAGTTATCAACAAAGCATGACTATATTCTTTTGGTATGAGCAGTTACTAGTATTTCTACCCCTTTACATGTCTGCCATTATTGTCTGATTGAGTTCATACGGATAGTGTGCAGGTCGGCGATGAGTCATATGAGTCCTATTCTGAGGAGAAAGATGGTATCCTTTCATCTTTAGCTAGGCGTGCAAAGGTAGGTTGAAATCAACAATCTCATTCTTTGAGTTCAAACCAAGGCATTTGTCAAAATAGTGAAATATTTTAGCAAACTAATAAATTGAATGTTGAGATGTAGTAAATGGATATTTGTGTAGCTTCTACGGGAACACTTATAAATCTCTCGTGTGTAAGAAATAGGAGCATACTTCTAATACAACTTGGGTGTTCGTTAATGCATATTGATCTTTTACCTCAATAATATGATATACTATGCCTTCTTAATATCCAAATCATTCCTGGCACTTTTTTTGGGATAAAACAGACCTTAGAAGATGCATTCAACAATTTAGAGGGTGTAACATGCAACAAAGCAGAAGGGGCAATGTATCTCTTTCCCAGTATTCACCTGCCCCAGAAAGCAATTAAGGCAGCAGAAGCAGCAAAAACAGCTCCAGATGCATTCTATTGCCGCCGCCTTCTTAACGCCACTGGAATTGTTGTTGTCCCAGGATCTGGCTTTGGACAGGTGAGTGTGTTATCAGAGTTAGCAGTCAATTCTGGTGTTCATATTAGACTGCCATTAAGTACTCTTATATGTCTGGCACTTCTCGGAAAAATGCTTTGTTTGATGTACTTAGCCAATCAATACGTTACTATATTACTCTAAATTACATTCTCATAGAATGGCAGTAGATTGCATTTTTCCCCTTCTTTTTGCAAGAAATAGCCCTCTTGATTTTTGAATGTCTACTGGTTACCTTTAAGTGCATGAAGTCACGAATAATAGTTCCATGACCGATCTTCGTGTCTGGTGTATTTTGATTGTCTTTCTTCTCTGTCCTTGTTAATAATCGTCGTTGTTTGTGACACGGTGTTTTCTTTCTCGCAAGATTCCTGGAACGTGGCATTTTAGGTGCACGATACTGCCTCAAGAGGAAAAGATTCCGGCCATAGTCTCCCGTCTGACAGACTTCCATAAAGGGTTCATGGATGAATTTCGCAACTGAACGATCATCTATTCGCATTCTTGAAATCATATTTTGAGAAGGATTACAGATATTACGCGTTTGAACTCATGTTCAAGGATGTTTCTTGTTTTTTAAAGTGGAAAAATGGTGAATCTTGTTTTCCCATTTTGACCTTATACAGGGAGGACATTTTCCAGTAGTTGTCATCTTGTGAGTTTTCATGTAGTGAATTAAGTTTCTCAGCTGCAAACAAGAGGGCATCATCATGGTTACAACCAAATAAATTTACACCCAATTGCTTTGGATTTTTCATATTTCACAGATCCTTCTGTTTTAGTTTGGTGGATATTTACTCGGAAGTCTGAATGTAGGCTGGGGTGTTTGAAGAAGAAGTGAATGCCTAATTAGGTAAATGCACGCCTTCAAAAGCGAAGGTACATTTTCACAAAGACCCCACTGCATTATGGAGTTGTACTATGCACCTGATCAATTGCATTACTGGTTTGGCAACATCCCTCCAGTTTTTTTACAGCAGCCATCATGTGTTTGTTTTCATTTTATTTGTTTTTGGTTGAGAGTATTCTTTAAATTCAAGCTGCTGGATCTCCCCATCTCTTAGTTTTTGTTTGAGAGTATTCTTGCCCTGTCTTCGACCCGAGCTGTATGGGTAGAAACTTGTCTCATGTACAGTTCAGAGGCTGAGCCTCACCCCACATCGAGCCAACAAACTCGTGAATTTTTGCAGAACCAAGAAGCATGCATTTCAACTGTATTTCTGACTTTCTTTCCATGAAAGAAAAAAGTAACCTAAAAATCCATTCCAATTACACCAAGCATTCGTCTATTAAGAAGTATGGTTGACATGTTGACTGTTTTCGATACTAAAAAAGACAATCCAAGCAACCCCTGAAGGGAATTTTGCTCCGCTAATGTTCACTTTATGCCATGCCAAAAAACATGGAATTAGACCAAGGGAAATATCCATGGGAAATAGTCACTTAGATTTTGCACATAGGAGATCGAGACACAGCCTCAAGGCTAGGAGAAAGATGTAGAGCGATCGCCCTAAATAGACGATCAGACAACTACATAGACGGTCTATGCAATTGCAAGAAAAAGTACGTTCCAATGCCTATTTGCAAAACCCGTAATATATGCATCAATCCATAGATCTTTAGCATGGCACTGAATATCTTAAAAGATCCATCACAAGCGTGCAATTCATTACCATGTAAAAAGTTTTACATTCATCAGAGTACATAGTTTGAGTAACAAACCAAAAACAGTTCTCTGCTTAAAATCATTAATCAGAAAAAAACAAATCATAATCTCAGCAGTGTCATCTCAAAGGCCAACCAATGAATGAAAGGTAATGATGAGATTTTCCTCTCATAAGCGACTTATGACGGCCTCAACCTCAGACGGGGTGTACAGATGGTAATTCGGAGCAACCTTTGCAATGTCGACGTTATTGGGTGTCACCTGAGATCATGTAACACAGCTAGATTAAGAGTACAATTGAAGAGCATGCAATACGGGCATTGGGAACGAAAAAGAAAACGGAACAAAAATTATTGCACAGAAACCTTAAACAACAATAGAGTAGCTTACCTTCTCTTCCATAACTTGTTTCAGGATTGAAAGAGCTATTGTTTCCGCTTCTTTAAGTGTAATGTCCTGAAAACATGTTGAACATATAATCAGCTACTCAAAGAAGACGGCACAAATTTTTTAATCCCAATTGAATTGAAGAAAGTTGGAAGCCGAGTGGTACTACTGAACAACATGAGAACACAAGTTATGGCGAGATCTATAATCCCGGCCACCTTCTGTTAGCCTCTAGCCAGATTCTCCCACACTAGCTTAATGATAGATGACAACTCTCAGAGAACAAAAAAAAATTGCTCAACAATAATAGCATTGGTGCAGTAATTCAATGAACTTCAGTTTAACCTTATTCCCTGACAGAGATTGTACAATAAGGCAAGTAGAGAATTTCATGCTTCAAACCGAAGTCATGTGCCTTCCAAAAGGGAAAAAAATGGCTCAAAATCTATACCTTGTTATACTGCTCCTGCAAAGAGCTGTCAGCACCTTCAGAACCTGATCCAATAGCTTTTGCATTGCATTGCCAGAATGTGCCTGATGGATCCGTGTAGTATCTGTGAAAAACAAAGTAATGACTAACAAGTAATCAAGGAAAGGAATAAGGACCATGGAAGTCGCAATTTGGATTTTAAATGTTAAAGCAACTAATGAGAAGCTTTGGAAAGCAACAGAAACTCCATAATGCAGGATGGAAGTTTCCTCAGGGCTGCAAGACAATGCAAGTTAACTCGAGCTTGACCAACACCAGTGTAATTATATGCTGCTTGGTGATTTCCAGTAAAGCAAGGCGCCACTTAAGATTGCATTCTGAAGACAACTGAGGTTTACCAAGCTCAGCATCAACACAACCTAATATTTGAAGATTATATAAAAAGAGTAAATTTGGGTCAACTGGGTGCTTGCTTGATGTATTTATGAGACCAACCCACTACATTGGCTAGATTTGGTTCTTTTGTAGCCGCATCCCATGCGCCAAGCAAACCCGATATTTTTTGGAATCAGTCATATGTAGAGAAAAACTCATGAGCCCAAGAAAGTTGTCCAGGTAAAGAACCTAGCTGCAGCACATGATGCAAAAGCTACAGGTCCAACTGCAAAATGTAGGGCATAACTGATGCGATGATGGACATTTGGAATTTTATATTTTTAACACCATGGTAGGTTTAATGAATCTAAATCATGATTGCAAGTTCAATGTGTTTACTGTATATTTAAAATGTTGATTATAGCATCACTTCTCCATAGTTAAATTCTCCTTTTTACTATATTATGTTCGGTCAACTTCATAATAGTTGGATAGTGTGCCCCTTTACAGCACTCAGGCCCAACCTTGCTTTGCGCCTAGCCTATGAGAGACCAAACGACATTGAGATTTAACAACTGTCGCCTGACTTGTACTTTTGCAACCAGATAAAGAGAATGCGTCACAACGTCCAAAGTCTCCAAACAAAACTACTGGTTGGTGAGCATGTACGAGTGCTTTACTCTGTTACCTTGAAAACAAAACATTTAAGACAGCATATCCCAAAACTCAATTCACACTTACAAGCTAGGTCCATTCTCATCATGGCCAGCAATGAGAAGAGATACTCCAAATGGTCGAGACTGCAACAAAAGGAATATATAACCAATTAGAAAACACATAATACGATACATATATGATTTTTAACACATAAGGGAATTGAAGAAGTCCATTGACACAATGCTTATGCTCTAATCAATGACCAATAAAAAGTCCACTAAAATACACGAAATCCTAACACATGAATAAATCACTGCATATTACTCATACCAAATGGAATTAAGTCATAATGAATGACTGCATATTACCCATTTACCCAAAGCGAGGCAACTAGGAAGTACTTCATAGCCTTAAAGAGGATATATAATGCCCCTGGATTAGTAATCCATCTCTCATCCGGTGTTTGAGAGGGGACCAAATGCAGGGGGATATAGTAGTCCGAGCCTCCCCCGACCCATACATATTTCCCTCCTTATCCACTCTCTAATTACGAAAATGGCACTTTTCTTTTTAAATTCATCATACACGCACACTTATCCACACATACCAACTACAAAACAAACCAAGGATGCTATATCTCCCCTTCTAAATAATATCCTTCATCTCCCGTTCTACCATATCTCCAGTTCTATGTTATTCTCAGAATGCTATATCCCACTAAAACATATTCCGTTAACAAATGGCCAGTGAAAGGTATCATATCAAGGAAGCTCAAAGACCAGAGACAACCAGTACAGTTAGGAAATAAAGACAACCTTCTCTAGTTTTACAAACTTGAACAGAAACAGCCTCAAAGGCCAAGGTCTCAGTCTCATCCTTAAATACATAACACCCATAGATGACCCAGTAAAAGAAACAAGGGGAAAAAAGGAAGAGCTACCAAAACCAATAACACAACAACATAATAGCATCCACCCACCTCTTCCCTTTTGAAAATAAAATTGCAGCGACTATGGAAAAAATAGAAGATTTCCCTTAAAATTCATTTTTTGCATGTTCATGATAAGTGATGAGCCAGAATCTTCATATATGTATCATCTTAATGATAAAGATAGAAGATTTCCCTTTCAATTCATTAAACTGTATTCTCAAGATAACTAGTCAAATATTCAAGTGAGTCTGCAATGCAGCTCAGTTTTAATGACTCCTGACAAGGCACTATTTGCAACAAACAGTTTCTGTACAGTTAATGGAAGTAAGTAAAAGTAGAAACAACATGATGCAGCAATGCTTCTCGATAACCAATAATGCTTCCAGATCAATAGATAATGAAACTCATAAAGCTAGGCAGCTAACCATAGATTCTTCATCCCCTTCACCAAATCGCAGGGCCAAATCACACAGAGCTTGTGTAGTAGATTCAACAGTCATGGGCTCACCATATGAAAACCTATGATTCTGTTAGGAAGAAAGTAAAAGTCAACTCATGAATTACTTCCACACCATTGAAAAGGGGCAAAAACCTAATGTCAATCCTGATATTACTTGAGTTTCCACTCGTGCATGTTCAACAAGTGTACGAGCATCAGCAATCAATCCACTCATTGCACATCCAATATGATCATCAATTTCCATTATTTTCTCCACACTGCTGGGCTCCTGCATGAAAGGAAATACCAAATGAATTCAAATACCTTGGATTTACTATCCAAACACTCTACTTGACAAAGAAGAAAAGCCCGGATTCAACAACACCAGTTGACATGGACTAACTAAACATAGGCTACATAACCATTGGCAACTATTAAGAAAAAGTAAAAGAGCCTCATAAAGTGCAGATCCTTTTGCAAGAGATCTTGATCTGAAGATACTTGACATATTTCCAGTCCCATACTATCTTGTCCCTATTGTTGACTATCTAGAGGTATTTCTTAGTTAGCCAAAACAAAGGAGGACAAAATGCATTAACTGGCAGACACTCGAAGTCATAGGAAGTTCATTCTTCGGATTTGGCACGCCACATGCACCAAAGTATCTCTAATTACGTTCGCGCATATTCACAGCTACTATTTTGTAGGCTGTGCCAGTCAACACTCTCCGTAGAGTCATTTCCATTATTCTCAAAGAAAACACTCTACAGATAACATGCACACATGGCTTACTTCAATCACTTCAACTATGAAAAACCAAAGGTAAACCAACATTTCAATTCAACATAAATGATAAAGAACACGTTAAGAGAGCATAGAGTACAATACATGGAGGATACAAAGGAAAAGCAGACAGACCAGGAGTGGTGAAGTGATACGCTTCTCAACAGCAAGCACAACTCCTTCCTTGGTCTTCAACCCAATTGCTGTGGATCCCAGCTGTAGTAATTCACAGTTATAAAACCAAGTGTCCTTACTTAGATGCAACTTATTAACGTATACGCACATATACAGATGAATAAACGTATGTATATATATATAGGGAGAGAGTGAGGAGGTTACCTTGATGGCCTCAATGGCATATTCAACCTGAAACAATCGACCTTCCGGAGAGAAGGTATTGACACCTCGATCGTATTCAGTCCTTCAACCACATTTCCAGCAAAAAATAATTTTACCCCATCGAAATAAACACGATAAAACATACAAAACACGCATCGATTATATGAAAAAGAACCAGACCCACCCCCGATGCGTAGTAAAAAAGGGCTCACCTTGTGAGAAACATCTTCGATTCTGTCAATTACCCAAGATATATCAGCGACAGCGAAAATGATTACTACCCAGGACGAAATGAAGGAACTTGCAACGATTTCTTACAGTCTTTTAGCAGTCAACTACAAACCCTTCTCTTGAGAGGCAAGACAACTATGGAGGAGGAGGAGTGTAATGACGACTCAGTAGAAACGGCGATTCGGGTCGTTCAATGTGGGACAGGCCATGTTGGGGCCTTGAGCCCAATAACAAGGAAGTGTTCTACCTTTCATGGGCATTTCTCAATTCTCTTTGAAAAAACTCATCAACCTTTGTTGGGCTTGAGAACACATACCAATGTTTTCCGAGATGGCCCATTAATACTTTGCTAACTACCGTTTAATAAGCATACTGGTATCAATACATATTTTACGGACATCAATGCATATTTATGGATGTTAATACACAATTTATGAATATCGATACACTTTTTACATATTATCTACCACTTAATGAGCGGCGGTTCGTAATTTTTTACATATATTTGTTGAGTTATTGAGAGAGATAATAAACAACTCATATAATGTGTTTTACGATAACTCATTAGCAAGGAATGCCACCTAATATGTGGAATATTTGCGAAAATGCCAAAAATGCCAAGTACCAAACTTATAACAAACTAGAAGTAGTTGAAGTAAAAAGCCATCACTCCTTAATAAATGACAAATTGGTCCCGCAAAATATTTTATTTAACCTTGTCTGAATCAGAACCTCAGCAATAAGTCGATAAGGAAAAAACCTTCAAAATTTATTAAGACATCTAAGGCAATTTTATTCATTTTTTAGGAGTCAAATGTGTGGAAATAACTCTAAAACATATGGTCATATTGGAGATTTTTAGGAGTTAACGGGATAGACAATCAGCTCCATTTGTCACCACTCCCCTGCATCAGACATAGAAAAGATCCTCATAGTACTAAAGAAATGGGAACTATACAGTTTTCAGAAAACCAATGAAACAGAAGTGAACTATACATACATATATATATATATATATATATATATACACACACATATATGTGTGTGTATGTGGACATTGGACATTTGGTGTATGCATGGGTCAGAGGCAGTCAATCTTACTGTGGATAAAGCAAGAAATATATCACACAATATCTTCTTACTAAGATTCGGCATGTTGTATTGCAGCTTTATTGAGGAAAATAGAGTTCATGCATACATTGCAAAGTCCATCCCACTGTAAAGAAAGGCAGGCCCAAGCTATCCTATACAACCCTGTGCAACTCTTTTCTCGATACCCGTACCCATTATTGTACCGTTTTTGTTACCGGTACGTATGTCCAGCAATTAGTCCATCTATGAACACACAATCAGTGTGTAGGCCGAGTTGAACATGGTGATTGACATGAGACCACAGTATAACTCAACTTTTATAACTCTACGTAGGCGCAAGGTGGCTCGGCATGACTACATGTAGTACTAATTGACACTCGGTGCGTCATGCATGACGCCAGAGGTAGAAATAGTTATTTTTGAAGTCGTGGTGCATGAGACGGTTATTTATGGCGTCTTGCTACATGAGATGTTTATTTCTAATGTCATTTCACATTACTCAAGTGTTTTTCCGTTAAAACCATATTTTCTAAGAACTAATTTAACCATCAGAGTGTCATCCGAATACTTATGAGCGAACAACGCTAACTGGTTGCTCCTCTTGCGGTTCAAACAAAAAAGAATCTAGTGCAAGTAATTCAGAAAGGGATATCTGGATATTCAGGACCAAACATTACCCATGATGAAGTATTGCCCTTGTAATTCCACTTTCGAGCATAGCTTTGACTCTACTTCTAGGTAGAGTATGTTCTAACTCAGTGCAAGATTCTCTGTTCTAGTCTCAAGCATAGCTTTAACTCTACTCTAGGTATAGAGACTGCAGATCTTCGCAGTTCTGGTCAGCAGAAACCCTCAAAAGTGAAAATCTGAAAAAATAACTAGCCCCCCATTCATCGATTTCAGCACCATGTTTTTACACATACTGACAAGTACTAGCATCTAAATCCATTTCATATTCAACCTCAGTTCATTTAATGCTTTTAGTCAAGAAACAAACCCTTCACATCTTTTACTGGTTGGATTCTTTGGACACGGGTATCGAGTATTCTGTTGTGCACAGTATTACGTGTCGAATTCGATGCGCTGATACCTTGCTTGCGCTGTGCACAAATAGAGCCCCCCTGTGTTTGGATTCCTTTCATTGGATTCCAAGATGAGAGAAATCCTCTTGGAGAAAAGAGAAGAACTCACAATGCAGCAGAATATTTTCTCTTAACTTCTTCCTGTATTATACAATCAGCTCAACAACAAAGCATCCAAAATGGGTTCAAGACCTTTTCCAGTTGAATTTTGAAGCTTTTCTTCTACTGTTTACAGAATATGATTATTACAAGGAAAACAACCACAAGAACTATGGCCAGGGAAATGCGAATTTTGTCGGTTCACTATCTTCTGTGCTTGTTTTGTAGCCCTTAGAATTTGCTCAGAGTGTTGCAGCTGCGCTGCTGCTCTCAATTCCTCGGCTCTCCTATGAACAACACCCATCCTCTTCATCAACTTCTCTTCCAAATCTGATCTCATCCTTTCAATTTTCACCTGAAAAAACATTCCATCACACACTTCAAATAACTAGGGATTTCCTCGAGTAAAGCTGGTCCCATTGAAAGTGGAAGAAGCTTGTTCCCGAGCAGTAACAAATAAGAATTTCCTGTAGAAAGCAAGTAGCTAACGAAATTCCAACTGCCTTAAGAAATAAACTCATACATGTGCTGGTATTAAAGGTATGAATACGTCCATATAAGTAAAGGTATTTTTCTTCTTTTCGAGAAAAAGAGTTGTTGAGGTTATTGTTAATGTTTTGTATGAGGAATGGCATTACATTTCATGTCTATTGTCCTTGTAACCCTGTTTTTAACTCCATTTTTGGCTTAACGCATCCATGTTTCGAAGATTGCGTGAGCAACAACAAGAACACGTGAATACAGATTGTGTGCGGAAGTAAAAAAATGGAGTAAAAACAAAACTGTCCCATTAATCTATTTAGTGCCCCATTTTTATATTGAGTAACCAGCGCATTATCCAATGGGAATTACACATTCAAAATTTGAAGCGCGAGTGATCCCCACAATTTCCAACATACTCTCACATGGGGTTAATGACAATATTTGTCTAGCATCAAGAAAAATTGTTGAGGGGTGACTTCTCTTCCCTTTTTCGTCCTACAGAAAGCATATAATAGTAGTTACATAGTTTAATACACGTTGGGTGGAGGAAGACACTCAAATAGAGGTTGAACCACATTAGAATATCGAAAGGGCAAAGAGTTTTCTTGAGCAGCGGGTGGCTCGAGATATGAACAAACAATGCTATGGACAAAGCCTTCGGAACTATGCTTTACAGTCCACATATTTCAGCCAGTTCATCGCATAAAACTGAAAGACACAAATGTGCCAATGGGAACATTTGGAGGTTAATGCAGTTAGAAAACTATGTTATCTTCTTTCTATATTTTCTGGTTTTTGGTAAATACCTAACTTGTTAGGGACCGGGAAATCTAGCACACACAATAGATAATACGCAAGAGAAAAAAATTATGGATCACACCCACGAGTTACAAAAAAAACTCTCGGAGGAGGAAGAAAACCAAAACCTCAACTGTCTTCTCTGCCTTTTGCCACACCACTGCCTATGCTATCTATGCACATATACATAGCCATAGGGATGGAAGAAACAAACAAATGCATTTAGAAAATCCCAAGCATGATATCTAGGAGGGTTTACTAAAAACTAAAAATCTCAAATATGTGTGCTCTTCAATCTTCTAGATTTGAGCGTCAAAGAGCAGCCCTCGTTAAACCTTTTCAC
This sequence comes from Arbutus unedo, assembly GCA_014822125.1. Classification (NCBI taxonomy): domain Eukaryota; kingdom Viridiplantae; phylum Streptophyta; class Magnoliopsida; order Ericales; family Ericaceae; genus Arbutus; species Arbutus unedo. The sequence continues at coordinate 28,086 of JABCMJ010002666.1, forward strand.
ACATGGGGGAGAAAACAACACAACTATGCTTCACAATCACCACACACGTGTTCTTGTCACAAGGAGAAGACTAATCCCATACAGAAAACAGATATTTTGCATTTTGGAGGCTAATCAATGTGCAACTAAACTAATAAAAGCCAGAAAGCAAAAAAATGGGTCCAAAAAAGTACCTCAAGCTTTCTTGACTGAGCTTCTGCTTTAGCACTTTGAAGGTTCACCCAAGCTTGGATTTTTGCTTCTTCTCTCTGGTACCTGTATTTCTAATCATAAGTTCTACCAAACGAAATGGTAATCAAACGAAAGATTAAATGCAGCAATCCCACACCCATTTTTACCTGAGGCACCTCTTGTTCTTTTCCTCTTCTTCCCATGAGCAAGCTCTGGAGTACTCAGAAACACTTCTCCTGCACTCATTATTGCCAATCTCAAAATGCCTGAGGCTCTTTGATATGTCCTCTTCCTCCTCTTCCCTTGAGCTCCAGGTAGAAACAATGGAATCGAATTGTGCCCCATTATGTAGCTTAGCTAAATGGCTATCTTGCAACTTGGTAATGTCAATGGAGCTGATGTTGCTGTGGGAGTTCAGTAAGGCCAACGGGCCTGACCTATTCTCTGGGGTATTATGCCGAGCAGGCGACGTGCTCTTGAAGGGCGTGTGGCATCTTGAAGTCGTTGAACTGCCAAGCGGAGTCATCTCTGTGCCGACATATCTCTGTTTAACCTCATGAACCATCTCCGTTGCTGCAGCTTTCACAGAATTTTCATCCAATTTTCCAAACACAAACCCTTCTTTAGTTGACTCAAAGAATTTGTATTTGGGGAAAATGGGTTCTGCTTCTACCTCATTTGTGAACTTATCTGCAGTAACAAAATGCAAATGGGTTTCCCTCAAAATTAACCACACCAGGTATTCAGAAACACCTAACCACTAGGCTTCCACTGAGCCATGGCATTTGGGTTTTGGCCAAAATGCTAAATCTTGTACACAAAAAGGGTATTTTCCAGTACTGATAGAGACAGCAATAATTCCACACACACAAAAAAAAACATCTAAGAACTTCAAACAACTCCCTTTATCTGCAGCAACAAAATCCAAATATTTTATCTTCAAGATTATCCCAACTGATAAATTCAGTCAAAAGAAAAGCTCACATGAAGGCTTTTGGAAGAGAAAAGGAGAAGGGCAACAGTATATTCGTGGAAGTGGCAGACAGGAAAAGGAAAGTTGGGGGAAGTAAGGCCAAAAGGATCAAAATTTGAAGAAAAGTTTCATACCTTTTAGAAGTACATCCCCATTCAAATCTTTAGCAAAGATATGATGCTCCAAATGTACAGACCCGTGAATGTTTGAAACTGCCTTTGACACCTTTTCCTCTGTCACCCTTGATTTCTCCCCAAATACCTCAGCTTGTGGCCTAAACCCATCAAATTGTTTGAGAAAATTTGAAGATCCCGAAGTCTTTAAGTTTGAGCCATGAAAATGAGCAGGGGAGTCATGGCAAGAGCTGCTGCTATTATTATTAAGCCATTTGTCTGCGTCATCCCATTTGGAAGGGAACCCTTTTCTTGAACGATTTCCAGCACTAAAGCTGAAAATGGGCCTGCCAGGTGTGGGAGGAGCTTCTACATTGCTCTTCTTTGGGACTGAATTCACTTCCTCCTCTCTGCTCCTCTGATCTGAGACATCAGGACAAGTTCTGGTTTTTGTAATGTGGTTTGCCATTGGAAATGACTTCACAAACTCAGAGGTCTCTTTCAGATTGAGCTTGCAAATTGGGTCAGGGCAGGTATCTGCAAATGGGTTCTCCATGTTTTTCTGGTAGAAGCTAGAGTTTCCCTCCAATGGCTGTTAAATCACAAAAATACCCAAAAAAACAGCAAATTAGAGGACATGAAAACAAGACAAAGGAACTAAACAGTAAACACCATGAACAAATGTGCAAATACATTCTTGATTCTTTACCAGGTGAGATGCTAAAAAGGATGGAGCTTCAAAGTACTTGGGGGTTGTGAGATCCATAGATGTTGTTTGGAGCTAGGACTAGCATGAACCTCTGCAGGCATCTGTTGTAGTTTGAATTATTTTCATTTTTGAGACACAAAACTCTCTTCACTGTCGAGAAAATGACTGGGTTGGCAGTTGAACAGTGTCGGAGTGTTGCTGAACTTGGGAAAAAAAGGGCATTGATTAGCAGGAACCCTTGGTCAAAAATCCAGTTCCAGTAAATTTTACAGCATTTTGGAACAAGCTCATCAGAAATTTAACTGCAATAGAATAGTCCTACTGGATGAGAAAAGGGACGAAACAGTACTTCATGAAAAGAAGAGGGAGCTAGCTTTGGGAGGTGGAAAAAATGTGTTAAATAAGAAGCAACTATGATGCTACTTATTTGCCCAAAAAAAACTATGGTGCTACTTGACCATGCACCAAAACTATTCTCCCACAAAAGACTTTGTAAGACTAAAGTAACTGTCTATTTGAACTAAATTAATGATGTAAATTTAGTCATATTAAATACAATTATTAAAATGAAAATGAGTCATAATTTTTATCTTTCGAACCTGAAATCCAAGAAAAAGCATAAATAAATATCTTTATAATTTTAATGCAAAAACAATGCAAGACTCAACACATAAGAGTCTTATTCAATGGGTGATGGAGTTGATAAGAAACTAAATAGTTTAACCCAAATAAAATAAATTATTATTGTGCTAATAATCTAATAATCCAAAAGTAACTACAAGCCAAAGTAACCCTCTTTTACATGCATATATTTGAGTCAAGAACTTGGTGACAAATTTAACATATACATGTATAATAGCTCCAAACCTTGGTTCTTGAAAAAAGTTTGTTTCACCATTGGAACTAAACCTTAGGCTTCAAAATTGGGGGGGGGGGGGGGGGGGGGGGGTCTTGATTACATACTATATGTTTTCTGGGAAAGAGCAATATAGACCAAAGATATTATTTAGCTTAATTAAATCCATTGGTGAAGCTTCTTGCTGGCTTCGATCACCTCTTTCAATGCGTGTGTGTGTGTGTGTGTGTGTATATATATATATATATATATATTACAGACACTTCACATAACCCTATATCCTGTCGCATTACAGGTCGGCAGTACTCTTCTCTGTCTTCTTGCTACCATGCTACCTAACTGCAGCATTACTTCTTACTGTGGTCTTGCAAAATTTATCATGTATATGCTCTCTCTTTAAGAATTCCTCTAAATTATTTCCCTCTTCTCATCAAATGAGTCCATAAGTGAGGAACGACTCTAGTTTCAATTAGCAGCAATAGTCCTACTCAGTAAATATTAGTGTTTCCTAGCCTGCAAGCTAGATTTAGAATTCTCGTATCAATCAAATGGGAAATAGGTATACCCCCTCTTTTCTATATGCGATAAGGAAGAATCACCCATACTCGTTAAACCCGAGTCTGGGATATCTCCCATTGTCTTCCCCTTTGATGGTGGCCTTGTAACACCAAGAAAAATATGAAATGAAACATGTATTTCAACCAATAATGTTGATTGCAGATGAACATGTATAGTAGACAACAACCGGTCTTGCACGCTCCGATTCCTATTTCAACCAAGAATATTAAGACACTCGAAATTTACACTATTAAGCTTATAATCCTATTAACCATGACTTCCATAATCTCTAGACTTTTAACCCACGAAATTATGTCTCATAAAACAAGCCCAAGATTAATAGCATTAAACCTCGATTCAGATAGAAGAATCATTTTTTAGGATTCATGCTTCATTGTCTTTGAATTATTAGGGTTTGGTTTGGTTGGTACACCATCCTATAAGGTTAGGTCTTGAATTATTAAAGCTTTTCTTTCGCTGGGTACAACTCTCATGTGAACAACCTATTATTACTGCTTATATTGTCTTCTTTGAAGGGGCAGTCTTCTCCCACTCCATTTATATTAACAGACAGAGCTATGTTTCGCCAAAAAAAAAAATTAATTAATTAATTATGGGTATGAAGTGACTATTACTATGAGTTTTCTTCAGTCAAATAGATTCCAACAGAGTAAGAGATTTGGCCTCTCAAAATTTCAATTGCATGATGACATTCCAAGTAGACAATTTCCTGCCAATTTTCCTAGTGGTACCTTGAGAAAAAGACCAAACAAATCAGTTTCCACATTTGGTAAATTGAATCAGTTCCTTTTAGTGAATCTGCTGAGACCCATCTCCAAAATTTTATTTTCTTTAATGTTGAGAGTGTTCGAAATTAACTTACGCACATCTCTACTAATTTTTGAAGAGCCAATCTCACTGTCTAATTGCGAAAAGTCACTTAAAATTAGGACCGATTAGGCCTGTGTGGGAGAAATTGTTGTTGATCAACAATAGCAGATTAGGTCCTGCACTGCAATTGCATTTTCTACCTTATCTGAATGATAAAGTCAGCAATTTGTGTGAACTTTAGAAACAAGTAAAAAATACAAAAATAATATGCTTGTGGCTTTGCGTGAGCTGAAGAGGCAAGCAAAGGAGAAATTTGAGGCTTGAAAGCCTTAAACAGCTTGCAATGGAACGGACCCACCAAACACAATATCAAAAAGGTTAAGATAATCACATCATCCAACCTTATTAGGAATATTGTAATACGATAAAATGTGTTGCTCGTTAAAACAGTACCCATTTAGCTGTTCAAATATTATTTAAATACTCTTTAACCGTTTAAACTATATTTTAGTGGTCAAAATAATGTTATTTTGACGCGCAACACATTATGTATGACAAAAAAAGTTCTCGAGTACCGTTTTAACTGTTTAAATACTATCAAACTGTTTAGACACGCAATTATGCATCATATACAATTCGAGGTTCCTCGCCATCGTGAATAGTTAGAAGATAAGCTAGATGGCCCACCTAACCATAAGATTAGCCTAAATAATGCACCATGACAAGACATTGCCCATTAAAAAAATATACTAATGTCTGTATTATCAGGCAAGCACTCATTATTCCAAATTCCTGACCTAGCCATAGCCATAGCCCACCAAAAACCAGAGAAGTGGAAAACCTACATTGTTCCTCCTTTCTTCTTCCCCATCAATGGCTGTTAGATTCTCTCCTTCATCTCCCCTCATCTTCCAGAATTTCATTCCAATCAAGAAGCATGTTAATAAGGTATTCATGGTCACATACAGTCAAATTCCACTCAAGAAAACATCCCCACCTCAGATCTTTTCTTCCTCAAGGAACAAGGTTTGTTTCAATATCCCTCTCTCTCTCTCTCTCTCTCTCTCTGTATATGTGGAAAATTGAAATTATGTCTAAAGCATAGATCTTTCCTGATAGATATTTGAGGATCATTCCAGAGGTATAGTTTGCTACAGAGATGACAGTGGAGAGATAACATGTGAAGGGTACGATGAGGGCCCTCGTCCAACATTAAGTTATCATCCAAGGTAATATACCAAACTCTGTGTGTGTGTGTGTGTGTGTCAATATATATGTATATATACATATACAGATTCAAGATGATTACACAACATAACTAGTTATTTCCAAATGGGTCTTTTGATGAGTACAGAGATGCAGATATCATTGATCTTCTTCAGAAAAGTTGGCTTCAGATTGCTAAAGGAAGTGACCTTAAAGGTGATGATGCTGGTGGGAAAGACTTCAACTTTAATGGGTTCAACACATTCTGCTAATATATGCTACTCGTCGCCCTAGGGTAAACCACCGCCTCTCAAGTCCCCGACAGATTCTACCATAGAGCCCAATGATGAGTCTTTTGACTACCGGACCGTACCTGTTTTCACTATTATTTTCTTGGAGGCATTTAAGCCTAAATGCACTAAAATGTAAATACTCAAAAGAGTTTTTTCTTCAATGTTGCAATGTACAAAATAAGCATACACAAGCATTTCACTTATCGTATTGTAATCCTTTTATTAGTTTATCCATATCTCGATTTGGTTGGCAAGTGTTTCTGTACGGATTCAAGCATACTGTAATGCAATAATATTGTAACGTAACAAACGATGTAATTGGTCATAGAAATCTTCAGAAAAACAAGTATCTAATGCTTGCCAGGGAGAAAAAGACGTGAACTTAAATCATTTGGAAACCGAAATAAGAATAAACAGAGCCATTTTTGTCACAGAAGGAAGAGAATTTGTTTCAAATCTAATGAGATGTAAGTGCAGCTTCATCCTGACACATTTTCTTTCATTTTGCTTTCGCTGTTTAAGCAATTTACGTACCACTCACCAAGAATGATCAAACAAGGATAACATTGGGACTCTTTGAAACAAGACAATCAAATTAACCATATGTGAGAACATATTTCCAATGCACAAATGCACAAATTTTTCCAGATGTGTGGCATAAAGTAACCAGCTGGCCTTATTTCACCGTTACATGAAAACTGAATAGAGAAAGTCTTTGAACACAGGCTTATGTGCAGATGTGTACGATGAACCTGTGCACTTACGGCTGTATGTGTAGAACTACTCTACTGAATGTATCCAGCATCGAGCTAAAGGAGTTCACATTAACTCAACCGAATGGTGAGGTTATGCCCAAATACCACACCCCCGCAAAAGAATATCAAAATCTGTATTTGCACAATTGTAATTCATTACATACATAATGCTAAATACAAGGAAGATAATGTACACAAAATTCCTTGGGGAGGTTATCTAATATTATACCCCCTGGGAAATTTTAATGGCTTCAATGGCCTTGTTCTGCGTGTTCTGAACAATTAATAACGAATTCTCACTTTTAACAAAAAAAAAATACAAAATGGAACTTCTATTAAAAAAAAAGAAAGATGTATGAAAAGACAAATTGGAAGGCGGGAGTACGAATTTTTAATCCCACCCCTTACATTTGCGAATTTACAGTTACATTGATTTACAGAATCACTCAACCGATGTCCCGCCTTGAGTGTTGTCTTCGCAAAGATCAGTCTGGGACTTACTTGGAATGATAGTTGAAGGAGACCACTGATCTGGGACCATTAGAAAATAAGTAGTCATGGCTTTTCGGAACCTTTTCTTGTATTGCTTGGGGGAAATCACGGTAGGGGACGCATTCCTTGGCCCACCGAGGATGCCGGAAGCCTTTACCCAGGTTTCAAGGTGCTTATCCCATGTATACTGTCTCATGAAATCAATGATCCCAAGAACTAGCTCATGCTTCTCTTCATCTACCCCAACCAGTAATGAATAATCCATTACATCAATTGACTGCATAAACATGAAACATTCATTAGTAAAATGAGCAACAAAGAAAATGTTTTTGCATCTCGGGACAGCCTGAGGGCAACAACTTGATATTGGAACATGTAGGGCACGAGAATTGATTATGCTTGCAAGAATCTTCCTATCTTAGTTGGACTGGTGGAAGTAAGGTGTAAAGTTTCCTTGTTTTCATTTGACAATGTTTCAAAAAATCACTAGAATGCAGGTTTTGTAGGAGTCTGACCCATTCCAGGTTAGAAACCATCACTCAACCAAAGATGATTTGCCGAGGAAGCCTTTTATAAGTGAGGGTCCATGATTCGCTATCAAAAACATTTAGGTCTCAAGCCATAACTTGATTCATAAAATGTCGGAGAGTTTGAAAACTTACTGCGAGAAAAGAAGTATCATTCCAAACAGCTCTTTCCAACAACCGTTTTGCCTTGTTCCCAACAAATATTGGAGAAGTTGGCATTGCTTCAATCAAGTTCTGATCCAGTAGAACTTTATTACTTCCACTGGAATCTGGATTATATCGAGATCGGGAAGATCCTTTGAGATCATAAAGCCGAGTAAGATTCCTTCGAAAGAGAAGATTCTCCATAACCAGAACATCCATTTTGGACTCCTTCCCTCCCTTCAAATGCTTTGATGTGACCTAAAAGCCAGTGAACGATGAAGCTTAGGAAGTTAAAGTAAGCTACTTGTCGAAAAGAAGAAAAAAAAGTTATCATAAACTTGATTTGCACTTTAAGAAGGAATTAAAGGTCCACTATAAGCTTCACTTATGAGGAAAAGGGTCAACTATATGTTTGATCTCATCTATTAAGCTGCAAGATAAGAATTCAAAAAGGCTTATTAGTATTGTTATATATACAGCTGTAGGTTGCTTTAAACTATAGATTTCATCAAAATTTCATAATAATAGGTGGTTTCCACAGTAAAGTATTATCACATTTTTCAACTAGCATAATTGAAGTCAAGCGTGGTGCAACTGGAATTTCAGGCCCTCTGAAAGTACCTGATAGATACCAAGAATCTTTGCCAGGCATGTCGGGCTTCCGGTGCCAATTGATTCAGATAGATATTTGAAATATCCAGGAGCAAACTTTGTGAACGATTCCAGCTCCGTCTTTGTAACCTGTTTGATGATGAAACGTTCATCCAATGTTTTTGCAAAGAAGACATTGCTCTTCCCACCTTGAGCTCCCCACTTCTTGCAACGACTAAGGGACCTTACGAAATCCATCTCAGATGAGCAACATATCCTCCTCAAGGCTTCAAACCTCTTTGCAAAGTAACAAGTCACGGTATATTTCACCTTACCATGGGGCCCATCATCGTCAAAGGGAACTCTAACATGCAAAGCCTTTGTGTATGAGACAGGATCCAAAGCCAAGGTGCTGCGTGATCCAGACATAGATAAGAAGCTGTCGTCCGTAGATCCCAGACTTCTATAAGATTCCATGGCCATTTCATCAAAAGAGTGAAGTGATTGAAAATTCGCCGAATCAAGAGAAAGCAATGAAACTGTGGATTCCACATTGTCTTTTGGCTTTTCACACTCATCAGATAGTTGATCAAGGTATTTTTGTGACACCAGTGCATAAGATATGATGCTTGTTGGCTCATCATCATAAACTGGAATCACAGTGTCATTCACACCGACAGGTAAAAGCAACCTAGCCCCGCATTGTAGTTCCAAATCCCGAAATGACGAAACATAAACAGGATTATATTCACCAAGTGCATCAAACTTCTGTGCAATCCCTAAAAAGTTCTTGTTCAATGACCGATAGAAGTTTATAAAGGGCATTCCCAACCAGCTGGCATAATCTTCCGTGTTATCAGAGCCTTTGGTGGGCAAAACTGGAAGCGAATTTGATACCTTGGGCCCACCCTGGTCAACTCTATGGTCTTCAGATTCTAACTTTTCAGCCACTGATGCTTCACTTGAATCTGTAACAGCTGATTCAGTAATTGGAGAAGAGTCCACTTTTGGTATCCCTACTCCCGGATGATTCTCACCAGTCCACGCTGCATCAAGGGTGTCTGACAGACTTGTAACAATAGGGTACTGCCCATCAGATACGGTCCTACGAACAACTGTTTGGGATTCCAGAGGGTCAGGTGCAACACAGATCGTCATACCAGCAGAAAGATTAGCTTGCTTTACATTTCCACGTTCTAAATCTATTTGTGTATCAAGTCTTTCATGAGTTAACTCAGGCTGGCTAGCATGGCTTTTGATTTGTTCACAGTTATCATGACATTCATTACGCTTCACAGCCACAGCTACTGAATCAGAACTACTTAGGCCTTCACCTGGCTTGATAGGCATATTCATGTCACCAGGGTTGCTGTACGCAGAAATGGAGTTCACCACATTTTCTGAACTAGAGCCACTCAAATCATCCCGAAGGCTGTTGTTAATTAAACTGGCTGCATATATCAGGCGGTGGTCCCACATATAAGATTGAAATAGTAACTGCCTTCGTAGTCGATTAATATCAAAAATATCGACAACAGGTTGACCCTTTTTTATCTCCCTATTCACAATTTTCCGGAGTGACTCCTATAACAAGGTCAATAAATCCATCAGAGCCCGTGTAATGAAAGCAGCAAATAATCAAGTTTGAACAGAACTAATAATTTTTCCTTTTATCCTTGGAAATTTTGCTGATATCACAAAAATGTCCAGCGAATACATGAAATCTATACGAGGTAGTGTGATTTTGAAAAGTATTATGCTGACAAAATAACAACGTAGAGCAAGGTCTATTTAACAAGTGACGCATTCAACAGCAAATGATAGAAACTTCCAACATATGACAACTCAACTACCAAGATAATTTGATTAGCCAACTAAGCATAAGATACAACATAATAAACTACGTAACAGGACTTAAAAAACACAGCTTCCGAGACACGCACTATGAATAACTCAAAACAGACAAAAATAATAATTAAGGAGACAAAGAAGACCTCACCTCAAATTCTGTTTTCTCCTTTTGCAGCATGACTTCCAGTTCTCCAATCTGGTGTCTTGATTCAGATAATTTTGTGCCATTGATATGTGGTCCAGGCCCAGATGTCTCACCCATCTGACTGAGAGCATTGAGTACTTCAGCAAATAACAGCTCTGCTCGGTCAACTACCTGTTTAATTTTGATGATTAGATTCGAAGATATGCAGAGTGATCTGAAGTGACATATTCAGAAAATGAAATCCCAATCATCACACCTCATTCGTTTCCTTTTCTATCCAATCCTGCTTCTCGTAATTGAAATCAAGTTTGGGAGGTGGAAGGTAGACCGAATGAACATCAATTGATGCATAGCGAAAGCAAGCAACCATTTTCCCAAATCTGCACAAGTAGTGAAAGTGAAAGTTTAAACGTGTGTGTGAGAGAGAGAGAGAGAGAGAGAGAGAGAGAGAGAGAAAGACTTTCTTTCATAAAGCTACAAAAAAGAACATACTATTATCAACGAGAACAATGAACGAAAAAGAGAGAGGGTGTGTGTGCAGTTTATAATTCCCACCCAAGATATCAGCTGCACAGTAAATCGGCTGCGTTGGATGGTCATAAAGTTGAAATCAATTTGGTAAGAATTTTCTTGCATTATACAAAATAACTCCATGACCATCCAAAAAGAGATGAAAAAAATAATGGCTGATATCAGCTGATGAGGCCACTAAAGCAAATGGCTTTGGTCCAATTCAACCAAAAACATTTTTCCGAATGCATTAAGCCATTGATCAAAGAGCAAATAGGATACCCATAGAACCGAAGACAATCTCTGTGTAGTGAATGGCCACAACTCGCCACTCTGCTAGCAGCTGCATGATTTGAAAAACTGAGCTCCAAAAACTTCCCAAAAGACAATCCCCAAGCAGCATCAGACATCACAATTCTTTGCGTTGCCGGTGGGAAACCATTAGTCCTTGGACACCTCAGACACCTGTGCCACATCCAGATCTTTCCTTCCCTTTCACCTGGTAAGAAAAACTCTGGCAACTTCTTCACAGAAATTGTAAGGGTACCTTGTCGATGAGTATAACAATGGACGTGTGCTTCTGATGGCATATCACATGATCGACATCGGTAACTCTGGCGAAAAAATTAGAATTCCATAAATCATAACATGTTCATGTACTTTCTACTAAATGATAAAGGTGAATCTGAAAACGTGTGTATGTACACGAGACAAGAGGGAAGAAAGGGAAGGAAGAGGGGGGGGGGGGGGGTGTTTAGGGCTTACATGATCGAACAGATGGTCTCGTAAGAAGCGCCCCAGAGGTTTATCAAAGTTCCCATAGTATTTGATTCGAAAAAGGTGTGATCTTTCACAGACAGTCCCCTTCCAAACACATCGCGATGATAAGGAAACCAAAATGCTTTGGTGGTCAGAAGGTGATGGAGGAAACTCTTCTTTAGAACCACCTTGTTCCACGTGATGGTTTACTTCTTGTTGCAAGGATGATACCTCTGAACCACCTAACTCATTTACGCTCGCTTCACTGTAATCATTTTGAGTATGTTCAGTAGGAACACCTTGTCGCCCTGCTTCGGGAGGCCGAAAACCACTAGAAATTAGTACATCGCCCATGACATCTCGACCACTGTTGGCTGCAGAAGTTGTTGCCTGTGTAGACAGTTTAGAAACCACTGTACTTCTCTCCTGAGCTACATGACAAGGAGAGAACTCACCGGGCCAAGACTCTGCAATGCCTTGCCCTGAAGAAGAAACCGAGGACAGGGAAAAAGTGGAGTTGATGAAGCTTGAAGTGGGTTTTGTGCTTTGAGAGGGTAAAATAGGTAATAGCGCCCTATCCATTTTGCAAACGGAACCACTGGGAATGGGGGAGACTAGATACGAAGCGGGAATGCTGTTGAACCTTTGTGGCTCCCCACAAGGATGAGGTCCTTCAGTTTTTTCATTGGCAGGGGCAGTGAAACCAGGTATAGTTGATATAGACCTGTCAATACCTGATGGTTTATCTGGAAGTGCCACAGTTATTGGGGAGTTCAATGGCAGTTGTGGAAGCGAAGCTCCTTCATCTGCAAGAAAAGATGTTTCCAGAGCCAAATGATAAGCTGCAAAAATTCCATACTGCACCACATGCTTCACTTTCTTCAACTCATCCCCATTGGCACCTCTGAGTAATATCTGACACAGAGTAAACAGAGGACCCAAATGAGTTTCCTGTTGTGGGTCTACCCGATTGCATTAAAAGGTACCTCTCGCAAAATGGACAGACGCTACCACGATCTAATGGATCCGACTAAACACAAAAAAATGATGGAGAAATTATTTTTAGAGGAAGGAAGCAAAGGAATTAAGGCTTCATCCGGGTGATTTTGCACACCATACATGCTGCTCGTAATTCTACTGAATTAGACATCAAAGATGAGTCCAGTATAAAATTTCTTGTTCCTCTTATTGGTTTTCTTATACTTACAGTACATCCCAGTGGCTTTGGGCACCCTTCAAAATACATCAATGTCTTCACTAACTTTTTCCCTCCCTGCCCAGCAGTACCATGCTCTTCTAGAAATCTCTCCACGTGGAACATGTCACAATATCCCAACTTCTGTGAAGAGAGATGATCAATTGAAGGGACAATCTGAGCACTAGTGCAGCGGGCTATACGCTCCAAGAGCGGTCTCTTGATATTGAGAACAAGTGATATGTCTTTTCCAAGAAGGTACTCCTGTGCGAATCGAGAAACTGATTTCTCCACCAAAAGGACATCAGGTTGGTGCGCATCAATCTTAGCAACAGCCATCTTTAGATGATCCATTTCCTAGATAAGGATGTGGAACCCATAAGAATTAACAAACACACAGGAAAATAAAAACATTTAACTCACAAACTAGCACATGAAAAGCTGTTAAGTAATTCAGATCAAATTCCAAGAATATGTCCAAATGTAGATATAGCAAACCAGAATATGATGACAACCTGCTGCAACAATGTATCGAAACTTGACAAAAGGTTAGAAACCCGTTGGTACTCAAGAGCACCTCCAAGGATCAACAAGCGGGCTTTCTCTATTTTTGATGTCATCCGCCGATGAGCCACATTTTTCTTACAAACAACTCCTTTGACCACCATGCTACAGGAAACAAACAAGAGGTAGATTTTTTTAGTTCAGAGATACGGTCAATACTGAATAACAACTACGAACCACAAAAGAATACGGAATGAAATGAAGGTTCATCTTACTGAAACCATGACAATACAGGAAGGGGAAAAAATGACCATAATTCATAAGACGCTAATTCATGACTGCAATGGAGATTGAAGGCTGTCTGCAGTACAGACCTAGGCTTTTGGCATAATATGGACAAAGGGCTGCTCTCCAACACAACCCCATGTTTACAAACTTGGCAGCCCAAGCATTTTACCTCCGTACCTAGTAATTGCATATGGTAAGAACACTAATTTCCTTTCCACTTTTGGGATGAAGGCCTTTCTAACCTGTATTTTTTGTACACTCACCAGCCATACACGGTTTAGGACACGGCTCTTTTCTTCTAGCCCCCCTGCTAATTTCCACCAAATTCTCAAACAGAAAATACTAATGAAGCGTAACTTTATTATTTGAAGTTCCAATATCTTCCACCAGCTGTTCTTGTCCAATAAATCCTTTTCTACAGAACATGCAAGACCATATAATCCCACAAAAGTCACCAAAAGTACAAACTTAAGGAAAAAACTTTTCCACCGATAAGGGATATTTCTCCATTTAGAAATCCAATGGACCCATTGATGAGAATTAATGTTCATATCTTCATGAATTGCAATTATTTTCATTGTGTCGTAGCTTTCATAAATGTGGTCCAACTAAAACGGCCACTCTTTGCCAATCTGTAAAATTGTTCGCTCTCACGTAATGAAATCTTATACCAGTCTATAATTTGTCAGCATTGGACAAGCATGTGACCAACAACCTAAATGGCCTTTGAATTCATTATACAAGCTCAAAATTGGTTTTACTACACTGAAATCTACAAATCAAACAATAAGTTCACATTAAAGCCACTGAGAATTTCAAGACGTCACGCCTTGGAGACATAGAGGACATTTAGTTTATTGGTAACACCAAAACAAAGAAGATACTACTTATTAACTATTCAAGATGGTTTTTTGAAGTGCTACGGCCATTGCACCTTTTTGCTTAATAGTTGACCAGCAAATGCCCGTGCCTAATGGAGCTTCATGAAAATTATCTCTATAATTTAAATCAATCACCTTACATACTGTTTTCCACTACAAATCTAAAGACACACAAAGATTCATAAAATAACAATCGAAAAACCAATTATTATCCTCTAAATTATTATGACAGAGTTGAAATGTGTAAGGTTACCTGCGAGAGGAAAGGAGAGTAAGAGAGCACTGTAAATTTTGATATGGGTAGTAACATGTAAATGGGTATTGCAGAAAAGTGAAGAGAGACATTTGAAACCTGTGGAGAGGTTTTCCTTTCTCATTAGAAAACGTGCAAAGAAAATAGTGATTAGAAATATTACCAAAAAAACAAGGGAGGAGAGAGCAGTAGGGGGGTATTAGGTAGAGAAAAAGGTGATTATGTTTCCTTTTTTTGAATCTTTTCTACCACATGGCTACAACCCTAATTAAAAAAAGGTGGCCGGACGGCTGTAGAAGTTTTTCCCATTTGTATCTCTTGAGCATTTTGAAAAGTCCGCTCTGTGTTGTTATATGGATATAGATATCATATTCAGGATTGAATCATAATTTCTTGTCCTGGCATATTATTTTCTATTTCCTATGCTTGAAGTTACATCCAGAGATCTGGAAGAAAGCCGAGAATGTATTGGACCAAGTAATGCAGATGACACTTCGCCTAAGTAGTAGCAAAACAAATGGAAATTGGACAAGACATGTTATAGTATCATCCAAAGTTGAGAGATCTGTCTATAGCCCATGACAACTGAGTCATGATAGGTGATCTGAGTCCGATCAATTTGTACAAACTACAGATTTAGCACAATTATCAGAAGAACAATGAAATCATTATAGCATTTTACCTCTCAGAGCGACGACCAGAAGCAAGGCATTTCACCTTCACATAACCTCCCGGATCCATTCCCCCACTTCTGCTCATATCTGGCTTTAATAATGTAGCAGCCTCCCATGACAGAGAGGTGATTATCTCTAACCAACTTTCTTTGTCATCTTCCTCACCCAATGGAAGATTCTCGACCTGCAATAGCTGAGATACCAAAGCCCTAAAGTGCCCGTCAACCACATTTTTCATGGCCTTCTTATGCTCCTCATTTGACCTGTCCCTATTTCGATGATCCCCACTTCCAAAACTACTTGAAGAGCGCAGGTATCCCCACTCACCAGTAGCGCCCCCTTCATCATCATCCTCAAACAGAAGAGCTTCCCTATCATCTTCTTCATCTTCGGGTTCAGGTGGAAGCCACAGAAGTCCGTTGTTCTCAAAATCAACAGGTTCAGCATCAACATCTGCTGTGGCGTATAAAGAGGAAGGCGCTTCACCTTCATCACCTATATCATGTTCATCTACTTTTGTGGCAAGCCGTTGGATTCCTTCTGAACCCCCTGAATCAAAGCTATTGTGTAACGAAGAGCTGCTTACACTTTTAGTGTCCATATTTTCTCCATCAGGATGCACTTTATGTGAACCATAACCATTGTCAATCTCGTCAAAGTCAACTTGAGGATAGTAACCATTAGTCTGAGGAAAATGCGTTGATTTGGAATCTAACCTGAGAACTCCAAATTCATCGTCGTCGTCGTCGCTCCTGCAGGCAAATTCACAGTTTTCTACATTATAAACAATGAAAACATCAGAAATAAGGAAGTGATGGGCTGCATAAATACAGAACCAATTCCCAAATTCCTAAGTATGCATTCCATGCTCAGTTCGCTACATATTGCTCATGGAAGTGATGAAAAACCATCATACGAACTTTGTCAAAGCAATGTGAACCCAACAGCAGTTAAATATCAAAGGTAAGCGACATTAAACAACAAAGACCACGAGAACATTTAAACAACGACATTCAAAAAACATTTAATCTCCTAGTACCAGATAAGTAGCATTTAAATAGCAAAGACCAAGAGAAATTTGCAATAGAGTTCTTTATTTTTCAGGTCTGGGTATACTGGAGAGTCACGTATGAGTTCTTCTATTAGCAAGACAAGTAATTATTTCATGTATGTACAAATGCAACAGAATATGTCTTCTTCCTTTAATTCAGCATAAATGCAGTCTTTTACTCATTCTAGATGCAATTTCTTGTCTACGTGTCAAAATCATCTCAATAGGGAAACAGACAAAGTTTCATCAAGCCCAACCTATTACCATCCACGACATGCATCATAGCTGGTAAACAATGCAATACAATGCGCTATCAGGAAAACAAATTAGCAATACAAATGAGGTGGCTTCATTTGATAACCATGCATCATAGCATTTCTACTACCAAGCCATAGCTCAAGTAATACCTTCTACTTTTATGTACGCCAATTCCTCAGACTAGTCACCACAAGTTGTCATAGCATTTCTACCCCCAAGTCATAGCTCAAGTAATACCTTCTACTTTTACGTACGCCAATTCCCCAGACTAGTCACCACAAGTTGTTAGAGATGTATGATTTTTTGTTTTGACGATATTCAAAGAGCAACTCAAGAGAAATGAAAAAGAACCTGTTCAAGCAAAACTCAAATTGGTTAGGAGATTGATTCTGGAAGCCAGCATGATTGTTGCTCCTTTTTGTTGCTACTTCACCTTCCCTATCTATATTTGTCTCCATTGTTGCTGATTGACGAGGGCTGAGAATAGAAGGGTGATTTTGTGGGTAAGACTCAACCGAGTGTTGCATTGATGCAAGTGTAATGCAGCTACTGTCAATGGTGCCGCTGGATTTGGTGCTAACAAGACTAGTCCTTGATGGTGAAGTACTAAGATCCAGGCTGGCAACCTGGATCCCATTATCAGCAGTGGCTAAGCCCTGCCCCCATTGCTTGAAACAGAAATTACAGACCCTAATCCTCTCCCACTCTTCACTGGAAGCACTTGGATCACTTGATGGTGCAGGAACCCAGTTTGCAGTACACTTGGCACAGAAAACTCGCCCACAATGCCGACAATGGTGTCTACGGTTAATCAAAGTGAACTGGGAGTCACACTCATAGCACCACCTACAGCTCTGATCAGGCATCCAAAAGTCCCTTGACACGTTAGCTGGCTCAGACCGCCAAGGGATCCATGATTTCAGGGCACCTAAAAGATCAGGGAATGACTTGTCTGGGGAATCCATGTGCCAACAATCCTCTTGCCCAAGTCATTGTTAACTTCTCATTTGGCTATACTTCTTTCAAATTCCGAAGCCAAGGAGGATGGAAAGAGTAGAGAACAATATCCTAAATTCAGAGATTTGAGTAATTGTATGTGTAATTCTGGATGACACCAGAGCCCAACACCAATACTACCTGTATATAATCAATCAAAACTCATTGCCCGTGACTATCAAAGTAGTTGCACTGGAGAATCTTTTCCTAAATCCAACAAATTAACTTCAAATTGCCAAACCAAATGCAACCAAAATCTCCTAATCCGTTGAAATCAAAATTCTATGAAACCCTAGTCGTCAAATTCACCCACTGAAACCCTACTTCCGCAAAAATTCAAAACGGAACAGCAAACCCAACCCTAAAAATCTCGAATTTCAAGTTGCACGGCAAAGTACGAACCCTCAAAACAGCACCAAACCTAATATAAACTCCACAGAAAATGAGAGGACCGCGTATCCTCGACAAAATCCATTTGTCCTGAAATAACTCCCAACGCGGACTCGATGAATCCCCATTCAAGACACCCAATGTCGCCTTCCTACCTATAAATCAACCAAAGGAGAAAAAAAACAATTTACCCCATCAAGAATCAAAATTTAAAAATTAGCAAAATCAACAGTACGTATTAATTAAAAATACAGCAATAATTGAAGCAGTCTAGATATACCTTGAGAAATTCAATCAATATCACACCCAGATCTCCGAGTGAAGACAAAACGAATAGCGGGACTTACGCCACGAAGACAGACGGGAATCGTTGATGCATCCAACGCTAATTCGGGTGGAGGTTAGGTGGACAAAGCGGTTTTCTTTATTTGAATCAATTAATCGATCAATCATGCCAGTTTTCTATAATAATTCTGAATTCAAACCGATTCGATTACCTAAGATCTCATATATACACACCACATACGTGTATAGCTGTACGTATCTATCAACGGGTGCCTGTGATTCTCTCTCTCTATCTCTCTCTCTCTCTCCATTTTCCGAATTGTATATTCTCCACGTAACGATATCGGGAATCCACCGCCAAGATTATTACAATCTCACTACGGCAATTCCGTAAAATACTGACTATTATTATTATTTCTCTCTCCGATTTTTTACTTTTTGCGCGTTTTTCTTCTTTTTCGTGACAAAGGAAAAAAGCCCATCTGACTGGAACGGCCATAGTCAACGCTAAGACAAAATGGGAAATCTCAAAAAAAAAAAAAAAATAAGTGTACAAAATAGTTATTGAGGAGGTCGGATTTGCGCGGCTAAGCACTCACTTGGTCTCTCGGTGGTTGGTTATTTTGTACCTAGTCCTTTAATATTTTTTCACTCAAAATTCATCCTCTCAATAAATAGTCGTTCAATTACTGAATGTCCAACATATATTATTTGTAAACACTTAACCTTCTAAATATTAGTCACGTGATCCACTCAGTAAGATTTTATAAATGGCGTCTTAGAATGCTCAAAATCGCATAAACAGAGCATACAATAATAATTTGCTCCTCTCAATAAGAAAAGATGAGCGCGATCAATGGTTGTAAACCTGCTTAGAGTCCATTCATCATTCACACTATAAAAAAAATTACAAGGCCAATGACAGTACGTTTCAAACATACTTCCCATATCTTGCATAGAAACTCCCTATAATTACTAACTTGACCGTCAAGCAAAAGGTTCTTGACCAAAAACCACTCTCAAAACTACCGCAAAAGAACAAAGGTAACCACCACGATATCATATCAATATTTGTAGATAAACCCTAAACATTTCAATTCTGTTTTGGTTATTTCCGTGTTTTGTTCAACTTGTGTTTATATACTAGGAAAAGAAAATTTATATTTTCATTATTTACTTTATGTTTATATTTTTCCTTTTCTCAAAGCTAAACGGTAGTGTGAATAATGTTTTCACTTTTTTTTATTTGTATTACTCTTTTTTTATCCGTCTTAAGACCAAGTGACAGCCTCAATGATTTCATTGCTTTCAGTATACGTGGAGGGGAACAAATTTGTAGGTGGGAATGTTTAACCTGCTCACTAGTTGATGTACACAAGGGGAGAAAATGATTTTCCTTTGTTCATATTAATCAATCATAGGGTTTTCTGGCCCCTCCAAGGCGCGAGCAGAACAAATTATCAAGCTCGTGAAAGGGAGAGAAAAGCACCAGCCGGCACAACCAATTCTTGGGGGTCGATTTCTTCTTTTCACACGGGAAGTAGAGAACCGAAGAACAATAGGGAAGAAAAAGATTCTTTCTTGTGCAGTGAAACCTTGTTCTCGACTAATTAGTTAGCCAAACTTCATTGGATCTTTTGATACCGGCAGATTGGAAAAGGTCGGAACGATTTGTGTACTCTCCCCATTAAAACACAACAACAAAGAGAATAGTTCCTTCAATGCTAAAACAAGACATCCGAGCCATATACCATTGCAACCACCCAGATTGTTTCACCAATAAGTTAGAAAATTACGCATACCATACGAACATGGACATAGGCCTGTAGCAAGTCCTTCACCCAA
>JABCMJ010002668.1:0-19134 GCA_014822125.1 Arbutus unedo
ATATGAGTAGTGATTTAACCTATAACTTGAAAGTTATTTTGGAGCAATGAATGAGAATTTACGACATTTTGTGGAAGTAAAGAACTTTGGACTAAGTTATATAATAAGCCCTAATACCGGGAGTACCAGGCATTGACGTCATCGTCAATCTATGTATCTCGCATGAGAACCGTATACTTACTCTTAGGTCGAGACCTTGTGTGAGACTCCGATCCAGAAAAAAATAAAAATAAATAAAAATAAAAATAAGAATAAGAATATAATAAATAAAAAGATAATAGAAAATAGTATGGGTAATTTAAAATTTTGATTAAATTAAGAAACGAAAACTTTTTAGGTCAGTTAGGTGGTTTATTTAACAAGTGAGGAAATACTCCAAAGTTATTTTAGGAATAAATGAAGTTAGTTCAAAACATAATCAGAGACCGAAGAATGGTTCGATAAATTATTTTAAACATTAATGGTAACTGGAGGTTAACCTCGATTTTACTCTAGGGGACAATCAGACGAGATTAGGTGTTCCTAAAATAAATTTATTTGTTTAGCATTTCTTTTTTTTACAGGAGTTAATTTGGTAGAAGAATGATAGTTCGACGCTAAATTGGCTTGGGTTCGAAAATCGGAAAGTGACCACGATCTTAAAATTTATTCGTGCACGAAACCCCGGAGTTGGATTGGACAATTTATACGTGAGGTGTGACTTAGTGCGGCGTTGTAACGATCAGTGATAATGTTTCTATCCAAGAAATAGGATATGCGTGACAAGATATTTGCATGGGGATGTATCTCCGTTAGTTGCCACGAAAAAGGGATTAGCCACCTCCTGCTTACAAATTCCCCTATAAAAGCCATTGATCAATATTTATTTTTCCCATCCTTTCATCAAATATGAGAATTGGAGAGAGAGAGGGTAAGAACAAGGAGAAAGAAGGTGGCAAGGAAGTGACAAGAAAGCAGCAAGAAATTTTGGAAGAATATACGACTCACCGGTATGATTTTGGGGCATTATTTTTTTCTTGAGTTTTAGTTATTTATTCTTGGTTTATGACCAACATAGACATATATTTGCATAGGATTCAAATTTTTGGTGAAGTTCTAAATAAATAGTAGTAAGAAAATGAAGAACCGAGACAACAATAGCTGAAGAAACCACTCGACGTGCTGTCCAGTTGGGGCTGATTTTGGAGCATTTTAGAATGCTGGGCTTGACGTAGAGTTATCAAACTAGGATTAAATGTCTCTTAGAACGTTTATAACTTAGAGACATGATTTAATACTTGGTACTTTATAATGATAGGTCCTAACCACGACATTAAAGGTAAGACACGGAATTGAATACCCTACGTCACTCAAGGTGAGTCTGGATATACCTATTTACTTGTAAATTTTTAAGATATGCCCAAAAATGAGAATTTGCTATATTTCGTTCAAAAAAAAGAAAACTCTTATATCATAACCTTACCTATGCATGAAATATCATGCCATAAATATTTAAAACCGTTGACGATGATCACATAAACATCATCTCATAAAATGTGAATTCCGATGATTCCCTGACCGCTGAGGGTGTGACAAGTGGTGGTTTGGTACAAGGTTGGGTCCCATGACCAGGTGGCATCGGATGACGTCATACCAAATCCGTGTTATATTTCAAAGGGTAGCTCCCTTAATCCAGTTCTGGCATATACACCAAAGAATCATTTGTTGAATGTACTTCACTGATTAATTCCGTTTAAAGCATAACAAACCGTTAATTCCAGTATTGATATAACCCACGGGTTATGGAAACTATAAACTATTTATACATACGTCCTCGGCCACGACCTATGACCCATTCATAAGCATTGTCAATATATTAATGAATTGTCTTTTTTTTAATCATGTCGTGTAAAACCTGTAAAATGGTATATCTAGATTCATAGTAGCTGTAAGCTAATGGGTGTTGCCTTGCAACACAATAGGGCCCGTGGCAGGACCTGGCGGACAATAAAGAACTGATCAGCCAAATTTTACGCTTTGAATTTTCTAGTTGAAAACTTATGTACATATGGAGTTCTATTTTGTTGTGTTGAGGCCATGTTAGGCCAGTACTACGACTTGTAATAAGTATCAGATAAGCATGCTTTTAATTCAATAATGATTGTCAGTTTCACATTCTTGATGTTATTGAACAAACAACGCTTCCGCTAAACTCTGCAGCATGTTAAGGGCTAAATAAGATAATAAACTCTTTAATTAACATAGGAGGCCTCAGCGAGTAGAACCGTTGGCCGGTCACCAATCCATTCCAGTTTGGAATGGGTCGTGACACCTTATTTGTGAGAAATCGTTATGTGACTGTGTCGCGGGTTTGTTGAGAGAAGATTGCGCGTGAGGTTCTACCTCCTAAGGTTTATCCTTTTTGTCATCGATCCAGGAGGTGTTTCATTCTTTTTTATTGTTGTAAGGAGTCTCCTTATCCTTTAGGAAGGAGTTAGGCCTTATCCTATTGTGAGACATTATGTGGTGTGTGGTTGAGGTAGAGTGTGAATGGATGATGCCATTTGTGTGAGTTGTCTTGTCCGTCTTGGTTGACGCGTGTGTTGGTATGTGGTAAGTTCCTATAGAACAACTTTGACCTTGAAGCAAATTACAAAGATTTGACATGGGTATGATGCGAGTTTGTTGGTTATGGCATGTTAGTGTATGGTGATTACTTTAAGCTTCCAATATTTGCGTTCATGATATTTGGTTGGGGTTTCACTTTTAGTTTATGAATTGTCTATTCTCGATTATTGCTAGATTATATGGAACTTTTAGACTCGTTTCGATTGATTGAACATGAGTAATACTTATAACACGTTGATCACGGAATGGATATTAGAATGAGATACATTGATGAATGTTGACATATGAAATGGCGATAAAAAGATGTTCAATGTACTAGACTCTTCCAGGAATGCTAGGAATGTACTAAACTCCTCCGGGAATGCTAGGAATGTACTAAACTCATCTGAAAATGTTAGGAATGTACTCGACTCCTTCGAAAATGCTAGGAATGTACTAGATTCCTCCAGGAATGCTAAGAATACACTAGACTCCTTCAGAAATGCTAGGAATGTACTGGACCCTCACGAGTAAATGTCAAGGATGTACTAGACTCTCTCGGGTAAATGCCAGAAATTGACTAATATGATACGTGATTTTGATAATTCGGCAAGACACATGAGCCATGTAGTGTGTTAAAGTATTTGATGGGTGAATGACTTGATAGAAATAGATTGCAATGGTATTATCTCATTACTCCCTTCGTGTCATGTATATGTTCCTGCTTATGTGAGGCCATTTGGCCTAGCGTTCTTTAGGAACGTGTTAGAGGAATGAACGAGATTGTTGATCTTCGTTATATATGTTCTTGGAGAATGTATCATGGTGTTGTGATTCCAATCGAGAGGAACGTATAAAAGAAATAATGGAGGTGGAAGGTACTTAAGAACGTAGAATGTTGACAACGGAAATAGAAATTTCAGGAGATAGTCATATAAACTTATGGATAAATAATAACGTTATAGGTGAGTATTTTGAGCATGCATATCTTGGTATAGTATTCTGAGATTATACTTGTTATAGTACAGTATTTGTGTTGTATGTCGATTCACCTCATATATTCATAATATTTGTGTCAATTTTTCTACTGGGCTATGTAGCTCACCCTGTCCCTTTCAGGTACCTTATCAGGAGTTAGGCAGGAGTGCTTGAAGTGCATGTGATGATTCATCACTTTTGAGAGCTATATTGATAATTTTTATGTATTGTTTTGTAAACTCTTTTGAAAGATTTTTATGTACATTCTATAGCCTTTGCCTATTAGTATAACCAAACCATATATCTTAAATCAGTTGGATATGACATTTGATACATCGGGCCAGGTTATGCCCCTTTTGAACAGTTTTATATTCTAAACTCTGAGTAGATGATTGGTCATAAAGGAAAACCTTTGGGCTGGTTGGTGAGAATTAGAAGACTTTCTTAAAGGATGTGTAGAATTAATATGTTTAAAATTTTGGGTCGTGACATTCGACCTTGCTTCAATGGTGAGAGTATTCCAGTCACGAAAGATTGAAGAAGATAATTGAACCAAGAAGAGAAAGATGGAGAGAGAAAACTATAATGGTAAATATGAGATTTATACATATTTGTATATTCATCCCTTAGGAATATTTTAGTCTAACTGGTATATTTGTAAGGGTAATGGACCGTTTGAGGTACTCACATGAGAATCACATGTTTTTTATCGTAAAAAATTCGAAGAAAAATTAACGGAAAAACTACTATGACACATTTTCATAATTGAAAGGGGTAAGTTGTAGTCAAAAAAGCTAAAGAAAGTAAGTTGAAAAAGAGTCATAGTTGGAGGGGGTATAGTGTAATTAATCATAATAATAATGATATTTTCATGATTTATGATTTAACTATTTTAAATTAGGAAGAAAATATTTTAATTAATGTCCCAAGAAATCGGGACGTTACAATTTGGTGTAAGAGCTTAAGTTTGACCACTCTGCAATCTTGGAGAGATGGGTAGTTGTACATTATTGAGTTTTTCATTTCTACATTAGATAGATTTATTAGTTGTTATCTTGATTTCATTTTTTCAGATTTTACCTGTTGTTCAGCTTAACTATTATGCGTTATTATGTTAAGCCTAATATACAATTATTTTGCACTTGTCAGATGTCGGACCAGATGACATGATGCTACCCGTTGACGTGGAGGTAGAGAATCATGAGATAAAGTCCATGGTGATCGAGGGATTCGAGGGGAATCAAGGCCCAGTGTTTGTAGGATGACCCGACTTAACAGCATTAGATCAAGAACCTTCAGTTGTTCGTGGGACGGCTTAGGCGGGGCCAGCCAAGGAGGAGGAGGATATGCAGGAAGTTCTCATACACGTACTATCGTCACCCATGCCATAGCTTGTGATCGACAATCAGGCATGGAGGGAGAGTCAAACGTTGATCTACCCACCCGAGACGATGATTTACGCCAGGATCCCACATATAGTGTGTCGTAGCTTTAAGGCATTGTCTGCTTTGTACTGCCTATATATATCGGCCGAATATATATATTTGGGCGTCAAAACCAGCAATATCGCATAGATGTGTCGGAAGGCTTTCACCATTTCAGAGGGACAACGGTACCAGTGGATTGGTGCTAGACTATGAGGTCGATAGATGAGTAGTGGATTGTATCACCACATAGTGATGTGGACTTCATGGACTTTCAAGTCTACATTGAGGTTCCCGTTGAGAATTTGCATATTTCTGCTCACAACTAATGGGAACAGGATGGGAGGTATTGCAGGGTCAAGTGACACTGCTATGAAGCGAAGGAGGAAACTTGGGAGAAGGAGTGACAAATGCGGCTAGAATAAGTGTTACGACGGTGAGACAAAGAAAGTAGGTAAAAGACAACTAATGTATAGCTTGTAGTCTATTTATCTTTTCATGTATTGTGTCATTGTAAACACGTTTTATTTAATAAAATTGGTTTTTCTTTGTTTTTCATTTTTGCACTCTTCATCTTCTCTTTCGCATGATGCATAACTGTTTCTTTATTTAGACTTATCCCTCATAAAATTAGAACTTGAAAAATACAGAATGACATTTCATGGAGACAATAATGCTAGCAATTGGCTTGAAGGTAATGAGGAACGTGTGGACAATGAGACACACGCCAATGCTCAAGTTGATAATTTACCCCTGCCACTGCCTGTCAATGGGTTTTTTATGAAACTACAACGAAAATGGAAACAACTTAGCAAATGAAAGTACAACGAAAATGGAAACAAATTAGCAAAATACCCCAGTTCAAAAACAATTTGTAAAACTACTCTAAGTCTCATGCTAAGACTGAGACCTTTGCCAATTGTACGCCACGCTGGCGGTGAATGGTTCGTTAGAAGGTCTCATAGCGAAAACGCGACCATAAGGTCTCATACCGAACCTGAGACCTTAGTTTCACAAAACAAACTACGACTTTGTTTTCAAACATACCTTCTGTGACCTAATTTTGAAATGTGAAACCCTGACCCACGTTGCCTCTCTGTGTCTCTTGCCTGACTCCCTTCTCCTCCTCCATCTGCAACGACGAAGGATGTCCTCTCAGCGAACATCGGCGCAGAGATTACAATAATGATAGTTTTACTATAGAAAACTTGAAATTACTATTCACACAACTTGAGCAAGCACTTCCCAATACACACAATTATACCAGAAAATAGTTGTGAATTTTGTTCATCTTGGATCTTTTTAACTTAGATGTGTTAATTACAAGCAGTTATTGTTATGATTTTAGGTCCAAATTTGGCATTTACATCCAAGGCTATGATAGGACCCATCCATCTCTATTAAGTGGAACGAGGGTTAGATTACAATGATTGTTAGTTTGTAATGGGAGCAAATGGGAAGACCTTTTTTTTGTCACCTTCCTTCTCCACTAACTGTCTTCGCAATAGTTCCTGCATAGTTAAACATAGTTATGCTTCTTTTGGGGCAAGCCTTATTTAACACTATTCTTAAGTTGTGATCCCAAATACAAAACAACGATTGATGAGAAAATTTCATACAAAGAAAAGTTGCTATACCCAAATGCTAACGAAGGAAATTGCCATACGTGATTACCAATGAGAGTAAAACAATGAATAGAACACAATGTTCTCTAACATTTAGGACAATACATAAGTCATGATTAGAGTTTAACATAATGGCATACTAGGAAGTTTTTTCTAACCTCTTAGGAAGTGACACAGGTAATCTCTATATATGCAAATAAAGCAAAATCTAATCCTTATAATATTTTTAAAAAATTCACATCAATGGTATTACGTAACCTACTTTGTTTTGGGTACTACTGTTGGTAAAACTTTTTATCACCACAGACAAGCAAGTTGCTAGTTGGTGATTGGATATTCCGGGCTATAATTTCATATTGTTCATCACATTTGTATGCATGTACATGCTGCACAAGTATCCACGATCATGTTCACGGATCCTCGTGAAATTTCACGAGAGTGAGTTGACCAACTTTGACCATGATCCTATGTAGTTATTATGCTTGAGATATCAGGGTTATAAGATATATTGTGTGATTCTGAATGTTATAGTAGTTGCGGTGTTTTGAGTACAACCGTCATGCTACCCAAGGTGTTGTTGTCGGTTATAGTCGCAGTCTTCGTGCTGGCTGACTTTGATTATGGAAAATAGTGACGTGGTGGTCATCCGTTCATTTGACTTAGAATAGTCATAGTGCTATCAGACTATAGTAGATTGAATTATATGATGACTGTGATTTATATAAAAACCTAGAACATACATTAGGGACATCGGTTTGAATGTCATTTGTAATAAGACAGGGTATTGGGTGAACATTATAAGTAGTGAAATTGTGTAGAGAACATTAATGAAAAGTTGTAAAACTGATGTTGGTGGTCGTCGTGCCAAGTGATGTTCTGAGTGTCATCCCGTTTGTTGATTTTAAAGACTCCAATTAGGAGATGGGTGTATTTGGATGAAGGTGACTTCGAAAATGTCCGTGTTGATAGCTTTGGACCCCGATGGAGTGGCGGTTATGTCTTGGGCGTCCTTGAGCCGATAAAGGAGAAATGACTAAGGTTTGTTGGTATCTAACTTGGCAAAACCACATATTCGATCGGGTCTAATTAGAGTGAGATAGTTATTGACTCGAGTAGATGATAGAAGGTCTTCCTTACCTAGGTAAAGACTTGTCAATATCAACTGAATGTTGTCAATATCAACTAAATGCTCTACATTAGCTAAGCTGGGTTAAAATGGAATACCAGAAAAAGTTCCTATAAACTTTAAATAAATGAAAGCATAATAAACCTACGCGTTTTATTTTCTGTTAAATTATTATCATATATCCCGCTGTACATTTATATTTATTTGGGTTCATTTTTCAGTGACTTTCACTACTAAGTTTAATTACTTATCGGAGCAATTTCTCTACCTCTGGTGTTTCATATCAGATGTTGATAAGTAGATGGAGAATCTGTCCGAACAGGAAGAGCCAGGAGTTGCTGGAGAAGACCTTGGTGGTGTTTGGCTGCCTTACCCCTGGTTGCTCTGTTTATCTTATTTTCCAATAAAATATAAATCCATATGCGTATTTTTGTCAATTTCAATTCCTCATTTTTAAACTCTAATTAATCATATTTACTGTTGGTTTCAATTAATAATAATAATGACATTTTCGTGATTTATGATTTAACTATTTTCAATTAGGAAGAAAGTATTTTAATTAATGTTTCGAAAAATTGGGGCATTACATGTTTTTTGGGCTGGAAACTATATCGTTCATGTTCATTTGTTACTCGTCGGTTTTAGATTCTTCGTTTCACCTCCCATTTATGATTGCTTGAAAAGGTTTGGTCCTGGGAGATTCGGATCCTTGACTCCTGGAATTGCGTTAATTGTCATCCATCATCATTTTAGAGTTCTTCGTTTCACCTACCAAGCATGATTTTTGGTTTTTGGGTTATTCATTTCCCCTATTTCCGACAAGGAAGTATTGTTCTATGATTCCCACCATTTGTGCTTGCAAATCAAGAGAGGTACATCATTTTGTTGTTGTAATAATGTCATTTGTCGTGGAGAGAGGTGTATTTTTTGAGTTATTCGCTTTTTTCGAATGATTGTTCTTCAGATTTGTGATTCTGAGTCATGCGTGTGTTTATTTTTTTCAAATTAATGTGTGATTACACTACAATTTTGTGATTATAAGTTTATGGGTTTGAGATTCTAGGTTGGGTGTTGTGGTTGATTTTGTCAAAATGGGTTTGGGGTTCCCTTTTAGATTACATTTTTTTTTGTATATACATTTTCATAGTTTGATAGAGGTATTGTTCAGTTTGTGCTTTGCAATTATGATTTTAGTTGTTCATCGTGGTTCTAAGTTGTGGGTGTATTTCGGTTCAATTCATTCGTTCGATTCTTCACTGAGGTATTGTGTTGGGAGTGTATTTCAGTTTATTTTTGTGGCACTGCCGAAGCTTCAAATATGATGGTTGAATTTTTTTAGAAACATGATAACTTATAATTTTTGAAATTAAGAAATTCACGGCTAATTTCACCGCTGATTATCAAATCATGTGACGATATAGTTGTACACATCTTAACATGTTACATTTATAAGAATAATTGACATCATGTATGAGTTGTTGAGGTTTTATGTTTTAATGCCATCACAAACGAAATTTATTATTGAATGCATACATTATTTTGTTGGTATTAAGAATCATTATAATTATTTTTACACAATGAACACAAATGGAATAATAACGACGACAACATCAAATAAAATACAAATACAAGGGTAAGCCCCATGAATTTGATATAATATAAGTTACAAACGGTTATATAATCTATAAAAAAAAGCATGTTTAAGACAATTTAAATTATAACTTGCAATTATATTTACATTCAATTAACAAATTATAATGTTTTATTTTATTTTAGAAAATTGGTTAAAAGAACAAATTTAAGTTGATTTGGCTCATTAAGGACGAACTAATTTAATTTATGAGTTAGGGTTCATTATTTTAAAAGTGTTAGAGGGTATTTGAGAGCCTATTTTTTAGCTTTTTATTTTTTATTTTTTGGCGTTTTGATTTTTTGGATTATAGTTAGAATGCGTTTTGAATTTAGAAGGAGTATTTGGGAGAAATATGTAGAATGTATTTTTCAGAAATAGTAGTGTTTGATAGAAGACTGATGAAAATGAGTTATAATTTTTTTTTACCAATTTGCCCTTGGTGAAAATGAAGACTTTTAATTTATTTAAAATTGTAATTGGAGAATATTTTGTAAAAGAGATCCGTCCATTTTTTGAAATTTTTTTTTATAAAATATTATTTAATCTTCCTTTGTTATTTTTGAACGAGTTAAAATTCTCCCGTACTTTTATTCGGGAAAAAAATAAAAAAGTTGATTCGAAAAAATACAATTATCAACATTGCACAATATAAAAACAAACATAAACATGTTATACAAACATTACACAATACAAAAAAAAACATTCTAATAAAAATACAAGAGCTGTGAGATCTGAACGCTTCAAACAGGAGCAGCTACACACCGGAGCGAGCAACAGGTGCCAAGAAGCAAGACCTCTCTCTTTTGTTGGTTTTTTCTTTCGTGTTGAACATGAGCAGCAATTGGAGGGCATTTTATGGGAGAGATGTTTGCATTTGGGAATAATGGAAAAATGAAAACGTGAAAAGCAAGGTCAGACATCTTTTTCACTTTTGGCTCCCGATTTAAAAAACGGACAATAAGTTTTCTAGAATGGGTTTTCAAAATGTGGCACCCAAACACTTAAAATCCAAAAATAAGAACTCAAAACCTTCAAAAATAGGCTCCCAAACAAACTCTTAATAGGCTAGGTCTATGATTTTAAAAGTACTACCGCGAGAGATTTTTATACGGACAAAATTACTCTTATTTTGTTGTTTAGTCATTAATCGTTTATTGTGTCTCTTTTCTTGTTCGATGGTTCCGTTTATGTCTGTTGTCTGTTGCAACAGATAATATAATTGACAAATAATATTATCTGCTGCAACAAATAATGATAAAGATATTAAAACAAACATATAAAGTTAGCAATTAAACAATGAATAGAAGTTGAATACTTATCTATTTTATCAATTTCATTATTTCAATAAAGAACAGATAATGTCATTTGATAACAGGCAACTTTATCTGTTGATTTATACGTTAGGATTTGGACTATTATATTTATTGAATTATTATTTTATTATTTTTTTCATATTATTTAAAAAAATTACAAATTTTTATTGGTTAGAAATTTTTTAAAAATAAAAACTTATGTTCAAAAATTTTAAAAAAATAAGAAAACAAAAATAATCAAAAATAAATTTATTTGGGTATCAGATAATATTATTTGTTGGTTTATATAGAATAATATTTTTAGAATCTTGTGTCAAAAAGAATTTCTGCTATATTTTACTTCTAAATAGAGTAATTATATTAAAAGTTTTTTATTATGAACTTTTGACCAAATTTTCTTTTATTTTTATACATTATTCATAATAATTAGTTAATTTTAATATAAGTATTCGATACAAGAAAAAATATACTTCAAATAACTCAATTTTAAATAAACATCGTATTTTATCCACCCATATAAAGTATTAATCAAATTATATCTAAAATAATCCTTATCCTTTTATTACAAAATTTAATTAAAGAAAATATTAACCAACACCTATTAGACGATAAATAATGTGTAAAATCTATAATGATATTCATAAATTATGTATTAATATTCGTGAATATGAATAGATATCTATAAAATATGTATTGATGTTTTATAAATATTTCATTATTTATTTATCTTTATGTATATATTATTCACCGAGAAAGACCTTTAATTAAACACCATGTTGATTAATTTCTTATTTAAGCTTCATTTACCACAACACCCTTCTTACTACTTTTAAATTTATATTTCCATTCAAACGGTCAGTAATAGGGTTGAAGATGCTCGTAGGAAGGGTGGGACGATCTGCTGTGTCCACTGCATAATCAGCGGGGAAAGCAGGAAGGCGGGAAAGGCAAAGTGTATGTAGCACTTTACTCCAAGCACCAACTCGCCATTTCTACCTCCTTCCCAAAATCAAGCACTAGGGTTTATCTGTTTCTTCATCTGCTAAACCCCTATCCCTAACCCTCCAATCCATCCCAAAATTTTTAAGATTCGAGGTAATTTCGGGTTCATCTCTCCCGCTCTCTCAACCGATGGGGAGCAAAGTCACGGACGAGCTGGTAGACACAGTTCGAGCGATCGTCGGTGTCGAATACTCCGACATGGACATAATCCGAGCACTTCATATGGCGAAGAACGACGTCACTGCCGCGATTAACATTATATTCGACACCCCAAGTTTCAGAACCAAAGGCAAACCCAAAATTCGGCAAAGTCCCGAGCTTTCGAACCGCAGTTTAAGCTCCGAGACCCCAATCGTTTCCAATAAGTCGAGGCCGAACAACAACGACAGCAATAAATGCTCTTCGGATTCGAGTTTGTCAAATGGTACGCCAAACCCTAGAACCGAACAAATGAGAGATTCGAGTAGTTCTTCAAATTCAATGGGAAGTGAGTGGTGGCTTGTGGGTCGTGGTGAAGTTTCCGGGCTTTCGACTTGTAAAGGGAGAAGGCTGAAGCCTGGCGATGAAGTGGGTTTCACATTTCCATCGAAGAGTGTGAATACTGCACCCTCGCCGGGAAAGTTTGGTGGTCGTGGGAGACAAGCGGCTGCTGGTTCCGAGATTGTGAGGTTCTCCACAAAAGACTGTGGGGAGGTATGTTATATTTCTTAAATTTTTGATATTTTGCAATACCCACTGTGTTTAAACTCCCTTCCAATTGGGATTAGGGAGTGCTATGTTCGGGAACGATTTGAAGCTAGAGTTTATGGAACTAAATACGAGGATATATGAACAAAGCTTACGCATCTGCATACATATAGAAGGTCATTTTCATATTCAGTATCGGCATTTTTGGACGCTTTTATAAAATCTTATAATCCTCCCCTGAGCACTTGCCTCTGTTGACGCTGATATGAAGCAGCGGTCTGCATGTTTATTTATACAAGGGCGCAAGTTCATATCATTACTGTGATAGTATTGGTATTGGAGCTTCTACTGAAGTCTTACCACTTTGAGAAGGGAAATAATTAGAAACTCAGGTTTCTTTTTTAAAATTGCTTTTGCATAGTACTTAACGGTGGACCAAATTGAGCAAAATCTTAACAGTATTAAAGATTACAAGAAGCTCTTAACTTAGGGATTGTAAAGCACAAATGTGACGGAATGGGGCTATTAGATGCTTATGATTTTCTGCATACAACGGCGTGCAGATTGGTCGAATACCTAACGAGTGGGCGCGATGTCTCTTGCCTCTTGTGAGGGATAAGAAGGTTCAGATCGAGGGTTGCTGTAAATCTGCCCCCAATGTATTGGGCATTATGGACACCATTGTCTTGTCTGTCAGGTATGTTGAAGGTATACTGAACTTATGCTGTCTTTTATACAAGAAACAAGAAAGAATAAAATAGGAGTATTTTATATTTGCCCTTCGATTGATACACTGCATTTGTGTGCTATGCAGTGTGTTCATCAACAGTTCGATGTTTAGTAGAAACCACCAAACTTCGATAAAAGCAGTAAACAACTCCACTGATGAAACAATTGTTCATCCTTTGCCAACCTTGTTCCGCTTGCTAGCGCTGACCCCTTATAAGAAGGTGATATAGTCTTCTTGAGTTGCAAACTTTTCTGGAAAGCGTTATATATTGTGATTACGCAAATGGCTGAATATCAGTGTAGTGATTTATTGGTAAATGTGTATCTTGTGATCCTTGGGTTGAGGTTGAGTAGGATCTTGTGATTTCTAGCTAGTAATGGTAGTTTACATCTTTGTCTTATGATGTCCTATCTCTATTTCTTTTTGGAAAACCTCCTGATTGTTTTGCTTTTGTTTGCTTGGTTATAACTAGGCAGAGTTTACTCCTGCTGATTTGTACACAAGGAAGCGACCTTTAAATTCGAAGGTGCGTGAACAAATTTATTGGCCACTCCTATTCTGTTATGCTTGAAGTTCAGTAGATGATTGCAACTGTACAGGACAGCTCACTGCTCCTTGTCAACAACTTAAAGAATCAATCTGTGGATGGGAACAAAGTTGAAAAAGAGGAGTCCATTTCAGATGCTGATCTTGAGAATATTGTTGGTGTTATTGATAGCTCCAAGTTAGAGGTATTGTCGTTTTTTTGAGAATATTTGTGGTGTTGGAATTTGCATATAAGCTGGGGAAACATATTTCATGATGTTGTGTCTTTTAGGAAATGGAACCCCCTAGTACTCTTCAATGTGAACTTCGCCCCTACCAGAAGCAGGCTCTTTATTGGATGGTTAAGTTGGAGAAGGGACAATGCATGGACGAGGCAGCAACAACACTGCACCCATGTTGGGAGGCGTATCGTCTTGCAGACAAGTATGTGGGTGTTGTCTTTTTGTATGCTGTTATTTTGAAACTAAATGTTTAAGAGGGACTTTGTCTTTGTAGGAGGGAGCTTGTTGTGTACTTGAATGCATTTTCGGGTGATGCTACAATGGAGTTTCCAAGCACCCTTCAAATGGCCAGAGGAGGAGTATGGTCCTCACTCTGACTGGGCTTTTCTTCTTTCCATAGTTTTGTTTACCCAACATAGTTTGGTGTTTTGACTTTATTGTGTATCAAGATTTTGGCAGATGCTATGGGACTTGGGAAGACAATAATGACCATATCTCTCCTTCTTGCTCATTTAGAAAGAGGTGATTCATTATATAGCCCTTGCACGAGTGGTGCCTTCATTGAAAATAGCGATACAGATGGCATTTCAGATCAATCTTCAACTTTCCCAAAGAAAGAAACAAAAATTTCTGGTCTTGATAAGCTTGTGAAGCAAAAGAACTCCCTTATTGGCGGCGGCAGTTTGATTGTATGTCCCATGACGCTTTTGGGCCAGTGGAAGGTGCATGTTCTCCATTTTAACATTCCTTTTTTTACATTTTCATGACATACAGATAGGGATATATTGAAAATTACACCCCCAGTAACATGGTGTGAAGTCTAAAGTGTTGTATATAAAATCCTTTCTGTTTACTTATAGGCAGAGATTGAAACTCATGCACAACCTGGGTCTTTGTCTATCTACGTCCATTATGGACAAAGCAGACCAAAGGATGCAAAAATTCTTGTTCAGAGTGATGTTGTCCTGACCACCTATGGAGTTTTGGCCTCAGAATTTTCAACAGAGGTACATGAGAAACCTTGTTCTGTACTTATGGCAAATCTCACAAGGCAAATCCTGCTCAAGTAGCCTGCATAGATATAATCAACATCAATTTCTTTCATGCTATAGTTTTACTTTGTAGAGTGCTGAAAGTAATGGAGGACTATACTCGGTGAGATGGTTTAGGTTGGTGCTTGATGAAGCACATTCCATTAAATCTCCTAAGAGCCAAATTTCTATTGCAGCAGCTGCACTGGCTGCTGATCGCCGTTGGTGTCTTACTGGTACTCCTATCCAGGTATACCTGTAACCAGGTAACGGTGCTCTACCTGGATTGATGATTAATCTGATTAGTTGACAGTTTTAGATGTTTATCCTGAAATTTTGATTTGCTTTTGTAGAACAATCTGGAGGACATTTACAGTCTCCTTCGATTTTTGAGGGTTGAACCATGGGGGAACTGGGCATGGTAAGTTTGATTTCTTAGTTGTTTTTAATGAGTAATTATTTTCGCGAGTCGCTTAGGTTCTATATCAAGAATACTAGGTAGTTTTCCTTTGCCAAAATAGGTTTTTCTGTATTGGTGTTCACCGTGGTTTATTTGTATGTTGATCATTAGGAAATGTGGATTTGGCTGTAACAAATATGTGACACCTGATCAAGGCAATATCTTCTGGAAATTATTTTGAAATGACGTTCTTGAATTGGATAAGAGACTTGACATTTGTAACACAAATTCCCTTTTATGCTGTGTTGCTGTGTGTTTGTTATCATTGTGGGTTGCTATGCTTAACCTATCTATTGATTGTATGCAGGTGGAATAAACTGGTCCAAAAGCCTTTTGAGGAGGGTGATGAGCGAGGATTGAAGTTGGTTCAATCTATCTTGAGACCCATTATGTTAAGAAGAACGAAGTTTAGCACAGACAGAGAAGGCAGGTAAGCAAATTGCTAAGAACACAATTCATCTTATCCTCATCGTCTTTCATGCTTTAAAGCGATTAATTATGAAATTCATTTTTCTGTCTTTGGTTGGCAGGCCAATTTTAGTTCTCCCACCAGCAGATATTAAAGTGATATATTGTGAACTCACGGAAGCTGAAAAAGATTTCTACGAGGCTCTGTTCAAAAGATCCAAGGTTTCTAAATCTTGGTTGATTCTGCCTACTGTATTTTGTTTTTTACATGAAGAAAAGATATAGGTAAAAGAGAAAGAGAAGCAGTGCCCCAAAGAAGAGCCAAAGACAAACTACCAAAGACTCACTCAACATATCATAAAATTCCCCCCGTCTCCAGAAATCAAAATAATCTACCTAACAAGTGGATAAAAGGCAAAAAGACAACAAAGGACACTGATTACATATTGGCTCAATCTTGTCAAATTTATCCTAATAAAAGTCCTAGCATTACGCTCCCTCTCAATGACCCAAAAAGCGACAAACGAGAATGCACCCAAAGGGGAAGTCTCCTTAAAGACTTACCATGAAGAGCATTTTTCCTTGCTACGATACACATTCAACCACCCCTATTTTCTTGGGGTTGCAACGGCCTCTCAGCTCGCTGAATAATCCTTTTTCCTTCAGCCCTAATTTCCGATGAGAAAATTTTGGTGTTTCTTCATTTTTAAAGTAGAGCTCCCTTCCATCTTTCCTAAGTTTGTCAATCTTGCCTAATCCTAGCGCCTAGAAAAGCTATTCCGGTACTAAGTACTTCAATAGAAGATGCTTAATGGGACAGCCTAAAATTCTTGTCAAAATTGGATGGCCACTATATCAAATCTCTTTATGGTGTACCTTAGACCCTAAAGAAGCTTAAAAAAATTTCAATCTGGTAGCAAAATAACTATGTAGACTCCTCCCCTTCTTTGATTTCCAATTAGAATCCTCCCCTCGTTAAATTATTTGTACGACAGCCTTTTCAAGTTAGGTGTTAACTTGATTCATTCAGGTTAAATTTGATCAATTTGTTGAGCAAGGACGGGTTCTCCATAATTATGCTTCTATTCTGGAACTGCTGTTACGACTTCGCCAGTGTTGTGATCACCCGTTTCTTGTAATGAGGTTTGTATCATACTTAGGAATGCTTTCATTTTGTTCTTTATTTTGTTACCACATTTCTTGTCCAAAACTTGGCGGAGTTCACCTTGCCTCTAGTTCTATCCACATAATTTCAACATTTATCTTGTTTGTTGTTTTGTGTCAATGGATCTGATTGAAATCTGTCTCTTTTTTGTTTGACACGGCGTGTGCTTATTTATTCTTTTTAACAATTTTCTATTGATGTGCTCCCTTCAAAGTTCATTTGTTGATTGTTTCAGTTTTACCCCGTTCAACAATGCAGTTAGACTGTTAAATCATCAAAACTATGAAATAGGAAAATTATTAGTATTAGCAGTTATGTATTCTTTTCAAGAATTACTAGTGTTGTCAGTAATGGGGTTGTTTGATGTTTCCAGTCGAGGTGATACTCAGGAGTTCTCTGATCTAAATAAGCTTGCCAAACGTTTCCTCAAGGGTGGTCGGGATCTTGTTGAAGGGGAAGCCAAAGATGTGCCTTCGCGGGCCTATATTCAGGAGGTGGTGGATGAGTTGCGCAAGGGGGAAGAGGGAGAGTGTCCAATATGCCTTGAAGCTTTTGAAGATTCAGTGTTGACTCCTTGTGCACATCGCTTATGCCGAGAATGTCTATTAGCTAGTTGGCGTACTCCTACATCAGGGCTTTGCCCTGTATGCAGGTACTTCCTGCTTGCGTTTGTTTCATTGTTATTTCCTCCAGTCACTGCTAACATTATCCTTTATTTTCCTTGAGTAAGGTCCCCCTTCCTTCCCCTCGGCCTTCAGTAATTCCATACACATTAAATATTACAAATCTTTCAGTTAATCAAATTTAATTGTTCTTTCCTCCACCCCAATGCATATTCTAATGTACAGGAAGACTATCAGCAGACAAGATCTAATTACAGTGCCAACCGAGAACCGGTTTCAGATAGATGTTGATAATAATTGGGTGGAATCATCCAAAGTTGCTGCTCTACTGCAGGAGCTAGAAAATGTTCGCTCATCAGGATCCAAAAGCATCGTTTTTAGCCAATGGACAGCCTTTTTAGACCTTCTGCAAATTCCTCTTTCTCGGTAGCAGTTCCTTACTCCTTTTGTCCTTTATAAGTAATTA
The DNA here is from genome assembly GCA_014822125.1 of Arbutus unedo. Lineage (NCBI taxonomy): Eukaryota > Viridiplantae > Streptophyta > Magnoliopsida > Ericales > Ericaceae > Arbutus > Arbutus unedo. The sequence continues at coordinate 18,025 of JABCMJ010002668.1, forward strand.
AAATGGGTAAAAGAAGGGCAGGGGAGGTTTGCGATTCATGTTAATGTACTATCGTTTGTTATGAAAGCTGACAGAATTGAATGATTCTGAATGTATGATTTTATCTAGGTATATCTGTAGTTGTACGCTTCGTGTGTTTGGTTGGGGATGGCTGGATAGATTGAACATGAAATAGATGTTACAAATCTATCAGGAAATTTAGTTTTATTTTAGAAGGATTTGTTGAGTTAGCTTTACATTTTTCTTTTGGAAATTCCATATGAAATATTGGATGACTGCTGTCAACTTTTATCGCATGCATTTAGCGTCTGGTGTGTCTTTGGAAATGCAAATTGTGGTTGATATTTCTATTATCATCGTATACTTTTTCAGGAGCAACATTTCATTTGTGCGTCTGGATGGAACACTGAATATACAACAACGTGAGAAAGTGATAAAGCAATTTTCAGAAGAAAGCAATATCCTGGTTAGTCTTGGAATTGAATGGCACATGAAAAATTACGTCTGAGGAGGCAGTTAGTTATATTCTATGCAACAATAGTGGTTTCACTTCGATCATTCCAATTTTGTTGTTAAACAGGTGCTATTAATGTCATTGAAGGCTGGCGGAGTTGGTATAAACCTAACAGCAGCATCCAATGCCTTTGTCTTGGTATGAGCCAAAGATTGAACCTTCTTTATTATGAGATATGATATTCTTGCTAGCTTCTGATTTGAAAGTGAAAGGGTTAGATTGTGTTCAAAATGGTAGTGCTACCTTGTGGTTTTTTAGTTCTGCTGTGAAGTTTAAGGTCCGTTTAAGCTGAAACCCTCCACTTCAAAAGTTAAATATGATCCTATATTTTTCTGCGGTATCTCTTGGTTCGTCTCATTTTGTGTTGTTAATTCAGTTTTTTTAACCTCTCCTTCCAGTGACTCACGTTTTGTTAGTTCATCCCATTTTTGACTGGAAATTAAATTGGGATCCTTCATAATTTGGCTGCATTTAACTTGAAAACATTTTCTATGTTACTTACTTTTAACGGAAGTACTGTTTATTGGTCCATGTCCTTTTAGTGCACTTCCCATGACATGACAACACCCACAACCACCCCCCCCCCCCCCCCCCCC